>KZ808007.1:80911-97349 GCA_000696205.2 Oncopeltus fasciatus
AATAGAACATGTGTTTTTTAATATCTTTGGAATAAATTGATCGATCATATATCAGTATTATAGGAAAATAATATATATTTTAAATAAAATTTTAATGCTAACACTTATAATTAAAATAATTCATAGTATTAATGAATTATTAGGTATGATGTAAGTTTCAAACAAAAGATCCCAGTCAACAGTAAAAATCATGCATATATTTGTGCCAATAATAGTCAAATCTGACCCGGATGAAATTAAGGCAACAAATAAAATCAAGCATTGTGTTATTTTTTAGTTAATAATAGTATCAGTTCAAGGTAAAAAAAAAGAATATACATAAAAGTTATGTGTTGTAAATCTTACATGGATCAATATTTCACTTATTAAATCTTAATTATTTTGCAGTTTTAATAAATATTCCCATTATTCCAAAAATCTTCCATGCCTTTGCTCAATACATGGTGGGCTTCTCACCTTTCACTACATCGAGATAGCACCTCCAGTATTCTAGTATAAGCTCTGTTATTAGTTAAGTGTAAACAAGTTAAATTGTATCATTGTAGATTTTTGGATATACTATAATAACATACCTTATCAAAAACTCAAATGAGTAAAAAGTTACATTTCTGGTGCAGTTGGTAGAATATTCTACCACCCTTACAACTGCTTGAACTAATAGAATTTGGAGAGATTACCAATCTAATCCATACCATCAGGAGACTTCACAGCAACATCGAGCCAAGAAATATTCACGCTCTTTTATTTACTTTTGTAATTTAGAATTAAGACATTATTATAAAATAAAATTAATTATATCAATCGTCGAGTTCAAATGGAGAGTTTTTGACAGTATAGATTATTAGAAATTATTAGAGAATTTTTGTTTGGGTTCGGTCAAGGTTGATCCAAAAAATAAAAAAAAAATAAAAAAATGAGTATTTCTTATTATCTGCCAACATTTCAGCTTACGTTGTAAACCTTCTTCAAGGCTATCAATGCAGGCAAGACATCTCCTCTCGCCACTACTTATAACTTATCTGTTTTAAGAAGGGAATATTTTGACTTAATCCCTGTCTTTGACAGAACCTTCGAAACTTTACAGAGGTTCTTGATTATTTTAAAAATGTAATCAATATATTTTACAACATAATTGACTTGCATGACTTCCACAACAATTATTTAATTTAATAGATTTTCACTAAAATAAAAAGCAAAGCTCCATGTGCAGGCCACATGTATGTTTGTTTTATTAATATTTGCTAGTATAAGCATTGTATTATTTAATGTTAGTGTTGTGACGCTGGTTGCATAATTAGCCCTTAATTGGTTAGTATTTTCCGCGAACCGTAATTTGTGTGCATAGTTTCCGCCAGATTGGGCTCACTGGAGTGAAGTTCGTCACGGCCTCGAGAGAGAGGGTATGGAGAACCTAAGAGCAGGTCGTGGCAGACAAGCTAGTCTGGAACTAGCTGCTGAACGGAAAGGGTGTAGCCGCTCATTTAACAAACCTTTTTTTTAAGTTTCAGCCACCTTTTATGCTGCCCTACCCGCTTCTCTCTCTCTCTCATTGGCTTGACACAGGAGTGTGAGCTGTACATCCAGACGTTAACACATTCCTGATCAAGGGAGAAAAACTAGTTTTCCGGACTCAAACGATAACCCAGCGCACTTTATCCAGACAATTTTTCATTGGCTACATTGCCATATAAATAGTGGATTTTAAAATTGCCCTTTTAACCAATGCGTCATTAGCGCATTTCACCATAACTGTCCAGCCTCCCTTTCCTACATGTATAAATAGTGATTGCCTCCATCTTTCATACATAGGAAGCTTGGTAATCCGCAATATTCCTGTGTTATATATTTGAATGGTATTTTATACATTTTATATTATAGAAGGCGCCTCATTTATGATTTCTAATTTTTATTTCCTTTTGTGTACAGAATTATATTATTAATTAAATTGTATTACAGGATTGAATTGCCTGCTTATTTTATTTATTTTTTATGGCAAAATCCTTTGTTCTTTTAATTGTTTAAACTCTTTTTAATTTTCATACTTGCTCCAACCAGCGGCCAAATGTGACTGCTACAAATTACAGTTAGAAATTTTTAAACTGAAACAAGGCCCCGGCAAAATGCGCTTTTTTTTTTTAAATCTGTCCTGAGAACAACCTCAATAGCTACAATCCTTTGGAATTCACCAAAATTCTTACAGTATAAGAAGTAGAAAATAAACAAAAGTAAATTTAATTAATAAAATAACTTGCATAAATTACCCAGGTATATATATTGGTGAAATATGTAGACTTATTTAGATAGATTAATTAAATGAAATTAAGTTATAGGAACAATAAGACAGGACCTACATACAAGTAACAAAAAGACAAAACCTTCAAATTTTAGCACATATTAGCTGTTATTACAAAAACCACTTACCTGGCAACAGGCATAACCCTTAAAACATGCAAGACGCAATGACATTAATATATATACAATGGAAAGGACGAAGAATGGACATATTAATTAAATATAGAAATTTACAATATATCTGAAAACATAATCATTAAAGAACAACTTAACACAGGCTCAGAGGACACTATACAATGACCATCACTGTAACAGAAATTTACTAACAGAAGACAAAGTATGGAAAACCATAACACATAGAACCTGAAAATACATTTCCAAAAATATTAAACAGAAACATAATAATGAGAAAAAAAAAAAAATTCTCTCAAGTAAAAATCCTCAGGAATTCAGGGGAATCCCTAAGTAATTATGATTGATATCATAGATGATAGAAAACAGTTCGTTAATAAGTTTTACGTGAATAATTATGAAATATAATATGATCATTATTTGTAAATATTAGTTTAAATACTGCACACAAAAATGCCACAATTTCAATTTTCTGATACTGCACAGTAGTATTCAACAATTAATAAAAGATAGTACCTGTACTAAGTACTTTAAAGTAATGTGCAGGTTAATTTGTATTTAACAGATAAAGTGTATATTGTAGAGATAAATTATAGGTAAATAAAACTGGATCAAGAGATGAGAAGCAGAGGTTTACTCTAGATGGTAGAGAACAGCTTTTTGGCAGTATAAATACATACATAGCTTCTCATTTTTTAAGGAAGACGTATCCCTATTCAGCTCTTGAGGAAGACATTCCTGTTGATATTACTCCTCAACAATGCCCTTTCTCTATTATTTTTCTTTTTTATGATTCATCTGTTTTTGTTTTTAATTTTCTGCAGAAGTTTGTCCAAATATTGGCTGTCAGCATTGGTTAATACCATGTACAGTTCTAAGAGAAAGATCTTTTCAATTGCTACCGGCATAGGCTGTGTAGCTGAGGTAAATGATCCAGCAACCAGTTCAGACTAGATCATGGTTGATGTTATTATTGATGTTTCGGGTCACAGGCAATATTATTATCTATTTTACCACCTTTTTAGCCAGTACTTTCATTACATTCATTGTCCAGGCAGTGGAAAGTATATGTTACTAATTATTGGAAAAGACAAACTTTAAAGTACTCTTCTTGTTTGAGTGAGCGTGGAAAATTAATTTATCATCCAATTCAAGTCCTCCAAATTAACACATAAGAGTAATTGGCAAGTTCCTTTTGCCTACATTACCAGGAGAACAATTGATCCCAAAATATTTTTTATGCCCACCAAATAATTTTCAAATAACATTTTTTAGTTAAAGCATATTACACAGGTTTTAATAGAATTTAATTGCAAAAAAATTAAGGAATAAGTAAATAGCTAATTTTTAAGAGATGTTTAGAGTCATTACTCTGAACAGTGAGTATTAGTTTAAACCACTTGTTTACATTATTCACTATTCATAAAATAGTGATAAAAATAAGAAAGATTGGAAAGATTTTTGTTTCCCCACGAAAAACTGAACGCATCAATCGGAATAATTTACTGCTCTGACCTCGACGAAAAAACCATTCTTGAAGAATTGAAACCCCAAAATATTAAGGACGTTAAAAGAATAATATCGAGAAAAAACAGAAAAGATACTAAGACTCATTTATATCAAATTACTTTTGACCAACCTAAGTTACCTGCCTACATTAAGGTAGGATTTCATAAAATAAATGTCAGACTCTACGTACCCAATCCAATCAGAAGCAAAAAATGTTTCAAATTTGGTCACATTAATCTGCAAAAACGAACAAATTTGTTATTTCTGTAGTGAAACCAAACATGACGGATCGCCATGCAAAAATACAACTGCAATATGCGTTAATTGTAACCAGAACAACACAAGCACTGATAAAAACTGTCCAAAATTTCTTCAAGAAAAAAAAAATTAAAGAAATTCAATTTTGCGAAAAAATCACTTATAACGCAGCTAAAAAGATTTTTAAGGAAAGAGAAGCCCCTACATTCAGCAAATCTTTTGCTAGGGTAGTGAAAAATCATAGGATAAATAAATCTAACGATGAATTTATTCAAAACAAAACCTTTTTAACGAGCGTCCTGTCTTATCAGGCACCCGCTTATCAAAATAACCAGGCACGAAAGCGGCCTGATATTGAGGGGAAAGCCCTCCCTCCCACCCCTAGTACCAGGGGTTTCCCCTCCCTTACCCTTTCCACCCCAGAACAAGGGGGGAACCCCCTGCGCTCCCTCCCCCACCACTATCCCATCCCAAATCCCCTACCCCACACCCTTAGAGCTCGGCCTTCTTCGGATCCGTTCGGAGCATATCTTCACCACCTGTAAGAAATATAAAGCAAAATTAAACCAAATGGGAATACCAACAACTATGAAAACAATACTGGAAGACAAAAGCCCATTCCTGGAGAAAGTTCATCTTCCTACGTGAGGTATCCCTTTATGAAAAAATTTAGCAAAACAGATGACTTTAAATATATTTAAATAAACTGAAAAGCTATACCAAATGCAAATAAAATAAAACTTTATGTCAATGTGTATGTATGCCAGTGTTTATACATACACATGTATTATCACTGTGTAGAAATCTGAACAAACTTACTAGACAAAATAGATTAAAAAGAAAGAAAAAAAATTGAAATTTAGTAAAACATGGCGTAACCAAGTCATATTTACATTTTTTTGGTAATATAATGATGTTTATATCTATATATATGCATATGCTTGGGAAAAAGAAAAACATTTTTTTAAATTGAATTAATGGAAACTAAATCCTCGGCAACGATGACCTGAGATGTTTGTTGCCAATAAAAAAGTAAAAAACCAACCAACCATAACATAAATGTAAGGATAGGACTCTGTGGGTAGACCTTTCAATGTCCATTATGTGTGTGTGTATGTGTGTCTTATACTGAAATTATAAAAAACAGGTCTACAGAAAAGAAAATATTTTGGTTGCCTTGGATTTTGGATTTGATTTCCTCTATATTTGGGGAGTTATATCATAACATCAAATCAGTTTTTTCTATTAGCTCTCCTAATTGAGATACATATCACTGGGATACGCTTAAAAAGGTATCACATCCCTCTAAAAAAACTTAAGGGACAAAATACCATTTTATAAGAATCTTGGTCCTGTAAATAATCTAAAGGGTTATTATGACTAACTACCAATAAATATAGAACTATCATACCTTCTATTTTCCATCTTCATTCTTCAGGTTTGCAGAAACCAATGAAGATGTATAATAGAAGGTATGATAATCTTGGTCCTCTTTAAATAAATCAAACTGAAGAAAATCTTAAAGTAATTTATAGTTTTTTGAACTTACTTATATCTATTACAACACAGAAATCTAATATTCATCAAAAGTTATCTGTAGGCTTATTTGATTAAAGACTATATAAACAAATATTCGCTACTTACTCTTTCTACTTGAAGAGAAATCTTATCCAAAAAACAAATAATAGGCCGACCATGTGCACACATGAAAGGCAATGAGCATCTTGAGATGTGGTAGATCATTTCTTTTATTAAATTCATAGGGATCGCCTCACCAAATTTTATAGCCACTAAATAGAAAAGAAAAATAAATAATAAGTTTAGTAAAAAACATATTTATTTCAGTTAACACTTAATAAATGAATGAATAATTAATTAATTTAAATAAAACTTACATAAGCATGCTTCTCTGCAAAGATACTTGTGTAAAACTGATGGTATTACATTTTTGGTTCTGCCTGTTTCAGATATAGATAAAAGCTGTTCATTAATAATCTCCTGGATTGAATTATGAAGGAAAACATAATACTCTGATGAAGTGGTAGTCTAAAAATTGAAAATAAATATGCTATAAGTAAAGGAAAACAAACATATTTAAAAAAAATTTTAAGCACAACAAAAATGTTGTACTAACCCGTCTAGAAGCTACCCAATGCAAGCATTCTGGTACAGTAGTAAATGCAATAATATCAGAAGAAATATTTGTAAATTTCAGCCCTTGTTTTTCAAAATAATCTATATGATTTAAAAGCTTACGAATATTATAATTTTTTAAACGTATTAAAGCCCACTGATTTTTCATTAAGTGTTTCTTCAAATTTTCTTTGTTAAATGGTTCTGAATATCCTAGAAGGGAAGAAAGAGTGAACCTTAATCTTTAATTACATTATAATTAACTTATGAATCCAATGAAATATATATCTTTCTTAAATATTATTTTTTGTGGTATTTAATCCCACTTAAATTTTAACAATTTTTAGTGCAAGGGAACCGAATAAAAAATCTAACTGTCCCAGCCAGGACTCGAAACTGGATCTCCTGCTATCCGGGCCGGTGCATTTTCCATTTATGCTACCGAGACAAGTCTGATAAGTTTTTAAATTCCCCGCACTAGTGTTGAGATGCGGGGAATTTAAAAACTTATCAGACTTGTCTTGGTAGCATAAATGGAAAATGCACCGGCCCATATAGCGGGAGATCCAGGTTCGAGTCCTGGCTGGGACAGTTAGATTTTTTATTCTCTTCACTTGCACTAAAAATGGTATATATCTTTCTGTAGATAGTATTATTGTGGAGCGATTTTATTAGTTTAAATGCCTTAGAATAATCATAATGAAAAAATTGATAAAAATAATATCAATATAATACAAAGACAACATGGCCAAACTTAAATAATAACAATTAAATATTTAAAGTCTGCTGATTGTTGACACAATGCAGAGTTTCCTTTTCTGTACAGTATTGGAATCACAGAATGGCTAGCCCCTGTGATGATGTGAGGAAGCGAAGGTGTTGGCAAAGGTTGTTCGGGTGACTCCTTGGGTCACAGGAGTGAAACACCTCTTTGGTTGGCTTGGGGCCAATGAGGTAGGCTAGAGCCTGCCAAACTGCCTCACGAGACTGTCAGGAGGGTCCAAGGAGGCAGCCCCCTGCCTAAATACATGGGCAAGGGCTTATAACCCTCATCTCTGAAGCTCATTTATCACAAGACCCCAAAAAGACAAAGTTGGACTGCCTCATGTTAACTGACACGGAAAATGCCAGATGGATTTTTGACTAGCTTTTTGGTCTTGAATGTCTTGACCTTATACAGACCCGGAAGACATTGTATCCTCCTAAGTGAAATGGATGAATATGATGAGACATTGTTGTTACCCAAGAAATTTGTTGGAACGGAAACAGGATCATTCATTGAAAAGAATTTCCAAGCAAGTTTTGATCCTGTTTCATTGTTAAAGGATATATGCTACAAAATTTTATTGAATTCTGCCCTATAAAGGAACGAATTTGCATTCTGTGGATCAAGGGAACCTTCTATAACTACTCTCTAATTAGCTGCCATGCACCAACTATCTGTTATCTACTCAAGTGAGGAGGACAAAGACGAGTTTTATAACCCTTTAGAGGAAGCTCATAATGCATGCCAAAAGAATGACATCAAAACCTTAGCAGGGGATTTCAATTCAAAGATAGGCCAGGAAAATATATACTGCCCACCAATCGGTCCCCATAGCATACATACATAAGGAATGTAATGAAAATGGTTGGAGTACCATAAACTTTGTACCTTCTCAGAATTTTGTGGTTGGAACTACTCTTTCGTGGCCATAAAATACACAAAGCGACATGAAAATTCCGAGACCTTTATACGTTTAACCAAATTGATCCCATCCTGATAAGTGCTGACACAGGTCCAAATTTTTGAGCATTAGGACGCTCAGAGGAGCCAATATTGTCTCTGATTACTATTTGCAGGTAGCATGGATCAGTGCAAGAATAAGAAATTCAAGAAGTGGGACTCAGGAAAACCCCAGTAAGTGGAACATAAAAGTTACAAAATCTAGGTGTATGCAACTTATTCCACACCTGCTTGTGTGGAATATTAAACGAGTCACAGGGTAATACCAAAAATAATGATCTGTATGGGACAGTGTGGACCATACTCTTGCAAGGACGACTTCTGAGTGCTTAGGACCAAAGGAGCATGAAACCAGGTCACCCTTGTTTGATGAAGAATGTTATAAAGTAACTGACTTGAAGAGCATTGTCTACTTATCAAGCTATGGTCTAGAAGAGGTTCACCACACAGGAATATCAAGGGAGGAGAAGAAGCTACTAAAAAAAAAATAAAACATTGTGCAAGAATGGGATACTAAAAGAAAATGAGGCCCTCAAAAATGCCAATGAGAATAGGATCTTCTTTCAGAAAATGAACAACAGTAGATAGATCCCCATTCAAACGAGGATCTGAGTGTGCAGGAAAGAGAACGGCAGCCCCTTGACGAAGAATGATGTTCTTAAACAATGGGCCAGGCACTTTAGCAATCTACTGCATAAACAGGTTGTTGAACCCGTATTGGGAGGAGCAAATCAGTCATATGCCCTCATCATTAGAAGGGAGAGCAGTCAAAATATCTCAATTACAGAGGTGTATCACTCCTATCCTGTGCCTATAAAGTTTTCTTCAATGTTTTCCTCTACCAAAAGCTGACCCCACATGATGAATGAGAGATTGAACAGTATTGACTGGTTCCAGGACAAGTAAAACCACTGTGGATCAAATGCATGTGCTTAGGGTAATTATGGAAAAAACCCATGAGTATAAAAGGCCTACTCACCACTTATTAGAGGATTTGAGGAATGTTTATGACAGCATGAAACAGAGGCAATGAACGAAATGAATATTCCCTCCGTGTTTATACACCTGATAAAAATGACAATGAGGGGTGTTGGGTGAAGCTTCATGCGCAATTTGATACTCTGCAGGTTTTTGCTCAAACAGAGGACTAGGGCAAGGAGATGCCCTGGCATGTCTCCTGTTCAACTTGGTGTTGGAAGAGGTTGTTAGAGAACCGAGCAACACAAATAATGACACTGTATTCAACAGATCAGTCCAGTTGCTCGGTTATGCAGATGACCTAGACATTGGGGCACGGATCGGGCATAGGATCTATGCAGTGCTTTCTGACACTTTCATAAAGCTACAGAGAGCTGCTACACTTTTGGGATTGGCTATTAACGAGCAGAAAACAAAATACATGTATACTGGAAGTGGCAGACACCAGGAAAGACAAGTGGTTATAGGATCGTGTACTTTTGAGAGAGTGGAGAAATGCACATACCTTGGATCTCAGGCCACAGACACAAATAATGTAACTGTTGAAATCAAGCATCGGATCACCTCTGCTAACTTTTGTTGTATCGATCTGTCGAAACAGTTAAGGAGCAAGCTCATAAGTAGAAAGACAAAGGCCCACCTTTACAAAAACTAATATGACTTGTTCTAACATATGCTTCCAAAACATAGGCCCTGAGGACAGAATCTCCTTATCGTCGAGGGGAAGATCTTGTGCAAGATTATTGGGGCAGTAAGAGATGAGGGAGGCTGGAGGAGAAAAAAAAAAGGAAGCTTTGTGAGCTCTTCAATGACAGAGATTTATTTAACTTAATTTTTGTAAAGTCATATTAGTTATTAAGCTAGGATGCTTTGGATGGACAGGCTATATTGCTCTGATGAGCCTCGAAGAAGTGCTATGAGGATTACAGGAAAAAGAAATTCATCGCCTTAAAAGAGTTGGACGGTCCAAACTTCATTCGATGGATGGTGTGACACAGGATGCGCGAGACTTGCTTGGGGTCCAAAATTAGAGAGCAGCAGTTCAAAACCGAGGTCAGAACTCACCATGGGTTGTAGCACTATCTGGTAGAAGTAGCAGTAAATATTTAAGAGTAATAAATTGACTGCCTCCTGAGAAATTAACCACTGGTTATGTAGGAATTCCGGTGCATTCTAGAGGAAGGAATCTTCTGACCTTCAAAGAGCCACTGGTCAAGCCCACTCTACAAAATCAAGAAGAAAGACGGATCATTCTGAGTTTGCGGTGACTACAAGGTGTGAAACGAGAAAACCGCTCCGGATAGGTAAAGTGTGCCCAATCTAATAACTTCCCCTCACAGCTGGATGGCTAGAACATCTCCATGAGCGCCTATCACCATATTCGGATAACGAAGGCGGACGTAGAGAATACAGCATTTTAGGACATAGTGATAACCCACTTTGGGTTCTTCGAATTCCTCAAAATGAGTTTTGGGTTTTAAAAAAATTAAGCCTAATCTTATCAATGTTTCATGGACAGTATGCTGCAAGATTTCATCTTTGTCTTCCTCCACCTTGACGATTTCCTCATAGCCTAAAGGACTCCTGAGAAACACAAGAGGCATCTTAGAGTTGTTTCAACGGCCCAGTGAATATGGCCTCTTCCTCATTGGGTCGAAATGTGTTTTCGGCTAAGCACAAGTGAACTTTTTGTCCACAATCAAAGCTAAAGGCATTCTTCAAAAAATCACATCCTGCAAAAATTCAAACCATTCATAACTTCCCAAAGACAAGTACTAGTGAGCTAGGAAGATTTCTTGGAATGCTCAATTTTTACAGGGAGTGCATCCCACATACTGCGTGAATTCAAGCTCCTTTTAATGGTATAATACATTATTGCAAGAGGTGAGACAGAGCACGCATAGAATGAACCCAAGAGATGTCCGAGGCATTCAAAGCTTACAAGTAAAGCCTTCTTGGGGCCTTGGAGCTTACCCACCCTTGAACATCTGGCAGTCTTTGGCTCTTTTGTGATGCTTCAGATAAGGGCATTGGCAGAGCCTTGCAACAGTCATAATGGAGCCAGGCATCCATTGGATACTTTTCAAAAACTTACGCAGACTTAACAAAACTATGCCACATATGACAGGGAGTTGATCGCTATATGAGTTCGTGAAGCACTTCAGACTTTCCCATCACCACAGACCATAAGCCCTTAATCTTTGAATACAAGAAGAAGACGGAAACTGCTTCACCACAGAGAATATGGTATCTAAACTTCATAAGTCAGTTCTCAATATATATATATATATATATAGTAAGGGCAGTAGGTTCGATGCTCTGAGACATGCCATCTGACACCTCCGAGTAACATTAACTTAACACTGACTGAGGGGCCGCTGGCAAGCTGCTTTTATAAATTCATAAAAAGGGTAAGGCAGGCATAGAAGAATCTAATAGCAATTTCTGCGTAAGCCTAATTTCCCCCACTAAAAATAGGAAGTAGGTGACATCCTTTAATTGGTCCCTCACTGTATGATCCTCCCATTACATGCTTCCCTAGACTTTAACAATATATACGCTCCTAAAATATAGACTGATTATGAAGTAGACAGAGGGACTCCTTGTAAAACTGTCCAAGTTTATTTATTTATATATTTTAATGAAAAGTTTTGGTTTAAGTTAATAAAATTAATTAAAATATCAATTAGCAAACCTAGAGCATTACCTATATGTTTAAAAGTAGTTCCTTTTTTAATGAAACTCAACTTTCAATTCATTAGTAATTATTTTCCTTAAATTTTTTATTTTGCCTTAAGAATTATTCATTTTTATCATTAATTCTTAGGGGAGTTTGACAGCAGCCTTTGTAGACAGAGGATGTGTATTATTAGCTCTCTGTAATTATTAGTTTTGAAGTGATTTTTTTTTTTCTTCTTTTATCATCTAACTAATCCCAGTTGAAGATATGACCAGCCTGAAGATTATAACAGGTTTTTTTAGGAAAACCATCAAAGAACTATTAGAACAGATATAATAACCCTGTCCTCCTTGCTCTGTTTATCACACCCATCCCTAAGCAATTTCCATAAACCTTAATAAATAATTCCATTGTCTGGCCATTTCTTAGACTCTACTAGAAGAGTCGCTTAACTCCGGGATCCCATTGAAAATCTCTGAAAGTCTTTAGAAGAAAAACTAAAAACACCTTGCACCCAGTCCATTAGAAATTCACCAGAGCCCTTCCCTGATTCAATTAAAACCTCATACTAGGTAAGCGTAAAGCCTGAGCCCTGTTCTATAGGTACAGGCATCCTTCAGATCGTAGGGAGTTCAACCAGCTATCCATTTGGTAAAACAAAACTAGGTTCATTACATAATAAGACATTTAATGCCTACCTGTCAAGCCTCTCAGAAGCAGACAAATCCCTCTGGACTGCAACTCACAGAATTCTTAAAAACCATGAATCTTCCACTCCCTAGCCTTGAGAAGATAGCTCCTGGGCTTCTTCCATCAATGACAAGGCTCAAGTGTTTACCCAGCATCTAAAGCCAACAGTTACTTCTCATCCATATCCTGATAATTTGTCCAACAATATAGAGGTTGAAGAGTCACTGGACTCACTATTATAAATGTCCTTGCCGATTAAGGCAGTAACACCTTCTGAGCATATTATTATAAGCATATAATTAACCATCTACCTAAACATAAAGCACCAGTATATGATTTAATCACCGGGCTATTAATTTCAAAACTACTCCAAAAAGCAATTGTTTTCCAGACTTACCTCTACAATTGTATCCTTCAAACCATTCACTTTCACTCCTCAGGAACGTTTTTTGAATAATCCTGTTACCTAAACCCTGTAAAACAGCTCA
Organism: Oncopeltus fasciatus; assembly: GCA_000696205.2. NCBI lineage: Eukaryota > Metazoa > Arthropoda > Insecta > Hemiptera > Lygaeidae > Oncopeltus > Oncopeltus fasciatus. Next base: position 93,798 of record KZ808007.1, read on the forward strand.
CAACACATCATCCTATCGACCAATCCAAGGTATTTGGGTCACATCGGCCTTCTTCCTTTGATATCCAAGGTATTTGAGAAAGTTTCTCCAAAATGATACCTATCATAAATTCCATAATGCTCTTCCTAAACATCAGTTTAGCTTCCATTTATTTACATAAATTTTACTCCCTCCTCCCTTGAGCAAAAACAATTCTGTCCCGGTGCATTCTTAGACATCACTCAAGCATTTGACTTTGTTTGGTATACTGTCTATTATATAAGCTCAAATTCATAATCCCTAGTGCCAAATAGCTAATCCTTAAATCTTGCCTCTCTAACCGTTTGTTTAGGTAAGAATCAGATAACTCCGATCACTTCTTTGTGAAAGTGGGAGTTTCACAGGGCATTGTGCTTAGAAATATCCTTTTTATCCTTTATACTGCAGACATTTTTACCCATCTTAATACCCTCTCAGGGTATCAAATATCATATTTTCAGATGACAATGCGATCCTCTTCTCCGTTACTGATTCCAGAACCGCATCCTGAATTTTACAAACCATCTTGACACTATTCAGCAGTGGTGCAGCAAATGGGGGGTCAAAATAAATGACTCCAAATGTGTCCAGGTTAATTTTCAACTAAGGAAATATTCTCCAATAAACGTTACATATAATTATATACGTACTTACTATACCATGATTCATAATTTAACTGGAGTGAACATATTAAAATAAAGTGACAAGTGCTCAACATATTTCGATGGACTCATATACAGACTTAAAGAGGAGCTCACAGCACACAATAGAAAACAAACTGACTATCTATAAGACATTAATATGATGAATCTGGACAAATGGTGCAGAGCACTTGTATGCTGCTAATGGCTGTATTTTGAATTATACCCGTTCATATTTGGGGACTATATTCATAGAAAAAAGGGTACATAAATATCTCTAGCTTCATTATGATAACATTATATGTAAGTGATTATTATTTGCACTCTGTGTATGTTAGTTACTTTCAGGAGTAACATGATCATGCAAAGGACAAATAATAGTATATCCTATCATGTTTTTACTTACTTGATAACAATTTTTCAAGTTGGATTCTTTCATCAATAGCATGTTGGTCTAAAACTATTAAATATTTTTCTTTCTCCTTCATGCACTTAATAGAACTGAGAGTGCACAGAATATATTTATTGTCAAATTGGCCAATAATCTATAAATTAAATTGTCTTAATTCAAAAATGTCCAACATGTCAGAATAATAATATGAAAGTTGATGAACAAGATGACAGTATACATTAGTTGATCAAAAAAAGTAAAATGACCCTCATTAAAATATTAGTATAAATATTAATTAAATAAAAGTCAGCATAGTTTATTAACATAAATCAATACTTTCTCTGGCTTCCCTCACATGTTGGAATTCCAGGAAACGAAAAGGCAGACAAAGCTGCAAAGGAAGCAGCTGGTATGTTCGAACCTCCTCTAAGTATCCTCGAACCAGATGACCTTAAAAACTGGCTAAGGAAAATGGCACTCCAAGACTGGGAAAATGCATGGATGCTAGAACCAGCACACAANGGATTCTTGAATATGAAAGGCTCATATTATCATGATAATTGTATAGATCGAGATGATTTTATTTTTGTTTTATTCATTTGTTTGGGAAGGGGAAGGGGGAGTTGAAGATAAATTTTAAAAAATGGGTTAACCAATGCGTAGTATAGTTTTTTGCTCGCCATTGATATATAACTAATACTAGCTAACAAAGCAAAATCAAATATTATTTAACTTCAAATCTTTGGGAAATGATCTCTGAACCAAAGAGCCAGGAAAGAGGGAAGATAAGAGTAATGCTTTGAGTTGGATAATCTTTGCGATCCCGCTGTCCTGTCCGGCAAACGGTCCCCTACTCCGGGATCTGTGGGAGGAGGGGATGAAAGTGTGCCAGGAACGTAGCTATACATCCAAGAGGCTCACAGCTTCTCCAGCCGCTCCGTGCACTTCTCTTCCAGGCGTCAAGCAAGGAGCATCCCTGGGTCCTACTCTGTGATCGATCTCTCGGCAGCAATCTTCTTCCAACATGACTGTAAGTACACATTGCCCTTCATCTTTAACTCCCAGAATATATAACAAAGATAATAAAAAATATAAATAAGACACTTAAATATTTTTATTATTATTTAAAAAAAAAAAGATGATATAAGTTATGCTTGACTGCCATCAAAATAATCTCGATTTAATAAATATATTTCTGTTCTGAAGGCACTGAGCTTCTTCTTTTTTTTTCTTTTTTTTTTTCTTAATTTAAGAAAAGTTGGAAAGGATAAAATTCTAAGATGTTTCTTCCCCACAATCATTTATATTACAGTCAAATGTTTTTGGCTCAAATGAGCCCCCTTCAGGAGCTCTTTAATATTGTCAACATCTCTATGGAGTGCAGGCCCTTACAATGAGCCGCAAATTTTTAAGCAGAAAATAAATAATTGTGGGGAAGATATATTTTATTATTTCATCGTAATAAAGAAACCCACTATCTGGCTTAACAAATATGAAAGTTAGAAAGGTTTTAATACATGTACTCATAAGCATTACAAAATACTATAATTTATGTGACAGAGTGTAGAGTAATATATATATAAAAACAATAAGCCGAATTTCATTACGAAAAACAACTAATTGTTGCTTCTAGGCGGTAAAGTAAAAAAATTTATGGTAGAGGTAAACCCACACTCCTAATTGCTGAATTTTGAAGTGTGACTCCTAAAATATAACTTTTATCAAAAGTAAACCTCTGTTATAAATATTTATTTGGTTGTGGTTTATTATCCCACGTAAATTTTAAACAATTAATGAGAGGGAATAGAATATATCTCGTAATAATAATATATAGCTCGTCCCGGTTGTGTAACGGATGCATTCCAGCCCAGCAAGCAGGAGATCCAGGTTCGTGTCCTGGTTGGGACAGATAGATTTTTTTATTCTATTCCCTCTCATTAATTGTTTAAACCTCTGTTACTCTAAACTAAATATTACACCCACTGCACAGAAAACAAATTTTTCATTCTATTGATTCAATTTTCCTCAGTAATGAATTTAGCCTTTTGTTTTGCTTATAACAGTGACTTGCCGAATTTCATTAATAAAAACCAAAAATTGTGGCCTATAGAGCATTGACAGACACATAAATTTTAGTGGCTATCATTTTTTGTATCAAATAAGTAAGATCAGAGAAAATATTGAAAAAATGTTCAAAGAATTTGTCAAGAGAGTAACCTTAATAACTAAATTCCTTCCGTATTCACTGAAAAAGGCTATACCTATTTGTCAAATATTAAGATGGTTTATGTCGGAGGCACTTTGAAAAGCTAAATATTCTCATGATATCCTCTCATTTTATACTTAATAAATGATTTTATGCACACGAACAATTTTTTATTTATTTCAGAAATCATTTAGATATCCATTGTTTTCAGATAAGGAAGAGAAAAGCTTTAATTTATATAAATAAAAATATTATGTTGAAAATTTGTAGAACATTAGTAAATTACCATAATTGTA
>KZ808007.1:97393-112323 GCA_000696205.2 Oncopeltus fasciatus
ATTTTATTATTATATAATAAAAAAGTTTCAACTTCCTGAACCTGCACAAATCTTGTAATTTGAGCCAAAAATTTAATGAAGATGAAAGAAAACAAGAAGAACTAAATATTTTTGCAGTTATAGCCGATTCTCAATTGACTTCATTGGTTTCTGATTTTAAAAATGTATGACCATAAATGCAGATACTTAATATTATTGGATTGGAGGAGAATTAAAGAGACAAAATACATAGGGCCAGCCAAGTCACTTGGAATTTTAACTTATTACATGCTATTTCTACTAATTAATATTTAAATGAAAAATAGGTTTAATTTAGGCAAATGGCGTAACAAAGAACTAAAAGACAGTGAATATGCTAAATTTTATACACTAAAGCAAAAAAAAAAAAAAAAAGAAGAGTGATTTACAATTATATATCTATAGGCAAAAATACAAAGATATTTAAACAGACAAGACCAGCATTTATGTCAAACAGGCATGAACTACATTCATTCAGTAAGTCCAATAATTTTTAAGGAGATGAGGATTGCTGGACAAATTAAAATTATAGGCCTACCTCATAATTACAATTCTGTTTAAAATATATTATTTTAGCAATTGTTGGAATATCTATAAACAAATGACCAAATAAATGAAAGACAGTAGACTCATATAAAAAAGGATTCAAATAGAGCAACAATAAAGCAGCTTGGTAAGGTTTTTTTAAACTTTTAAAAACCAAAATTTTGTCATTTTTTGTGATTTAAGGTTTTGACTCAGTGGCCCATAATGTGCTTTTAGAAAAGCCAACAGGGTGCTGGGTTTTCCCAGGGCACTTTCCATTTTGTCGCATTATCAGTGGAATTGAGTACCCCTCGAACCCAGCACCATTTCTCTGGTCTACTTAACCTGACAATTTTGCTTATCTGATGTGAAACAAACATCTTGAAATGTTTCTATAAAGCATACACATGAAGTAGTACCCTGAGTTATTTTAATGTAGCAGACAGCCGCTACTGCCCTATCACTCGCATCACAGAATGTATGTAACTCGCATATAGTCGCATTCATCTACAGGCTCGAGTAGCAGCGACTAACTCCTAGCAACTCGACCATGGAACTAATCCTCCCATTTGGCCTGCAGACCCTATCTATTTTAGATCCAGATATCCAGTAGGACTGATTTCCCCATAATAATGTTCCAACAATTGAAAAAACCTAGCAGGTCAAAAATGGAAATTAAAATTCTTAAAAATTCACGTTTTATAATTTTCTGTGATTTTGAAATTACTTTCATCGAAATATGATTTCAATTGAACCAGAAAATGAATTATTTTTAGATATGTAACAAAGCCCAATAACCTTTTCTGTATTGTTGGGATCTAAGTGAACAACTTTAGGAGATTTTACTAATTCTTTTACTCATTCTAGGACCTGTGATGAGTTGGAAAACCAGTTGACCATCTCAAACTGTAGTGGCAGGTAATAATCCTAAAAATGTTATTAATTCCTTAGCAGATTTGGGTATGGGGTATTTTTCTATTGTTGTCAGATTTAATCTGTCTGGTCTTGATGCATAACTGAATGCATGGTTATGCATCTTTGAATGAAGATGGTCTAAATTAGTTACTTCTTTGCATAAGAATTTTGTATTGTCAAGTTGAATTTTTAAGTTTGCTTCTCTCAATACTTGTTTCAGTTTCAGTATGTGTTCTTATAGAATAATACTCTAAATGAGTATGTTTTCAGGGTAAACAAGAACTCCTAAATTGCTTAAGCTCCTTAAGAAGTTATTTATTAGACTTTGGGAGGTTCTAGGGGAATTTTTCAGGCCAAATAGCAGGCGGAGAAACTCATCATGTCCATTATTTGTAGAAAATGCCGTTTTAGGAGCACTATTATTTTTTACTTCAATCTGAGATAATTAAGTTGAGATCGTCCACTGAAAAATATTGGCAAAGGCTAAGTTTGTCCAGTAAAACAGTACTGCTGGGAAGAGGAAACGTATCTTCAATTGTTTTCTCATTTAGCTTGAGATATTCTATCATAATTTGCCATTTTTGTTTACCGGATTCATCCATATTTTTTGGTGCAATCCATAAGGGGCAGTTCCAAGGGAAAATGAAATGTTAATGATGCCTTTTTTCAACATGTCCTGATTATGGTTTTGTACTTTGTCCCTTTGAATATGGGGATTTCTATATGACATGGTATAAATGGGTAGTATGTTTTAAGTACTAATTTAGTGTTTGATTTGATTGGTAAAAGTTAGAGGTTGTTTTGTCTGAATTTGGAACAGTGATTAGGGTTTTATTATTTTTTACATTTCTATCAGGAATTAATAGATCTCCTACTTTTAAATATAAGAATATGGCATTACCATTTTTTAATCTTTGAACTGGGGCTTGAATAATTTGAATTTATCTGGGTTTTATTGTATATGTACTGTCAAAAACATTTTTGTCAATGCTATTACAATTAGGTTTAATAGATTATGAATTTTTTGTTTTCCTTTTGAAATTTTTTTTTTTTTTTTGTTTTTTTAATAAGGTTTTGAAATTATTTTTATTTTCATAATTCCTGATGGAAAATTTTAGATTAANATAAGGTTTTGAAATTATTTTTATTTTCATAATTCCTGATGGAAAATTTTAGATTAAAAGAACTTGTAGTTGTTAATTTATTATTCATGAAAACTATGCACCCTTTAATTAATTTTAGATTGTCTACCCTTAAAAGAATTTCAAAATAATTGTAAAAATTAAGTAGATGGAATTTAAGTGCAGGGTCATTAAGTTTAAATAATTTTGAAAATTAAAATATGCACAATATTTTTCATTGGATCTTCCATGAGCTGTAATTATTTTGAAATAATCGGTAATAATTTTATTTTTAAAATTCATATTTGCTATTTATGGTTTAACAAAAGATTGAGAGCTACCGGAGTTAATTGTTTTAAATTTAGATTGGGGTAATAGTATAGGGAAGGTGATTTTCGTCATTAAGTGAATTCATCACCTATACTGGTTTTGGTCGAGGCTGGTGTACTCCAAAAAAAAAAACTGTTTCTATTTCTGCTATTTCAGGTTCCATTATTTCAGTATTTGTGTTGTTATAATTTATATTGTTAGTATTTTTGGGCTTTCATAAATAATGGAATCTAGTTCCACTTGAGGTAGTTGACATAGGGATCAGTGGTAATGCTTTAGATCTGAATAGTGTCATTTGATTACTTTGGGGATTTTGTGGTGTTTGTCTCCCTGGACTTTTAGGAGTGAAATTTTTTTGATGAGGAGTATAGAAATTTTAGTCTTGGTGTAAATTGATTAAATTGATTTTGTCGAATAGGAGTCGCTAAGTTTTGTGGTTTTTGTGTAAATAGTCTCTTTGGTGTAATTTAGCTTAGATTTTTCTGGTGTTGTATAAGGGTTGGTGGGGTTTTGTTGTTATTAAATTGATAGTCATTGGTAAGCTTTGACAGGGCTAGGTTAAGCTTGTCAGGATTTCCTGTTCTAAGTAGTAGTGTGAAACAGTAGTGGTTCTCTTAAACCTAAGTAGACTGGGTTCTCTTAGACTGGGAGGGCAATATTTCATTAGCGCTTCTGCAAAATTACCTTGGTAGTTAAAATTTGTGCAAGCTGTAAATTGAAGTTTCATTAACTTAAAAATAAAAATATGATTTGTTGGGACCTTGTTTTAATTCGCATATCTCTAATTTGAGAGAATAACAGTCTCGTTTGTCACTGAATGAATTTAGTAGGATTGTCTTCAATTGCATCTAGTTAGTTGGGGAATGGGTTGAAATAGAATCGAATACTTTGCACTTAATTTTAGCTAAAATTTAATTCTTAAGGTGTGTATGTAAATTTTGTTTATCATTTTGTAAATCATCTGGGTCTACTGAGTTGTAAAATCTGTTGACCAGTTTTTCTGAAATTGTAATGAATTTGTGAAAGATTTCTGATGTTCCAACGAATTCTGGAACCATGTCAAAATATTCCCACTGAAGAGTTGGTGAGTTTGATTTAGGGGCATGTGTATTTGTATCCGTTTGCTAAGTATTGGTAATAAGTGGCTTAGCCATTGTGTGTTAATATTTAAAATAAAAGTAAAATATAAAAATTANAAGGTTAAAATAAAATTTCTTAATTGTAAAATTAAAATTATTTTTAAAATATATGATTTCTTTAATAATGCAATTAAAATTCAATATTCAATATTAACAATTGTTTTAACTGTTATGGACAACTCTTGGAGTTTTACTAAAGTTTGCCCATCCACTGCAACTTTTATCAATAAATAAAAGCTTGTCCTGAGCCATGGATATTTAGAATTGGATGGCAACCTGTAGATAGCCCCTAACTCCATGACCCTAAGTGGTTGAATGGGAGGTTGACACTTATTTAAAAAAATTAAAGATAAACCCCTCAGGATAAATTCTACTATTTCTGATGATACAATAGTTATGAAACAAGAATAGAACTTTGTTCTAAAGGAGTAGCTTTATAGGATCACATAATTAGTTTTGAAAAGGTGAAGTATTGGTTCAATGAAAGCAGAATGACTCTGAATGAGGAGAAGGCAATATATTTGTTTTTTAATGAACAAGTTCCTTGACATCAGTTTCATATTTTATCCAAATAGGGCAGTAAATATTGGTGAATTAGAAAATAATTTTTTTTTTTTTTTTATTTAAAATAATGTCTTACTGGGAAAGCTGAAAATGAAGCCACATTAATAATCAAGTTGTGAAACAAGCAATTTTGCTCTTTTCTAATCTATAGTTAGTTATACAAGGGATTCTACTCTGGTGTTCATCACTAAGACAAAAGAGTTTACTGATTCTCCATAGGTCATTAATTCGAGCCATATCTGGGGTCATTGAATATTGAGGCTGACCTCAATCTGTTAAAATGGGAATAAATGCAGCCTGATAAAAGTGAGTGCTTTGCAAACACACCAAATGTGCCCAGGAGTATCTCTTTCCTCATAGCTTTATTGAGTACTGGGTGAATTGGTGAAACAAAAAATTAGCCATATCTCATAATTTGCATGATAATTTTTCCTTTGTGTGTTATTAGCAACTGTGAAGTATAAGGCTACAACCAATTTGTTAATTATCAATGGAAAGATTAAAAAAAAAAAAGAATTTAAAATAGAGAACAAGGCTATAACCTTGACCGAACCCCAACAAATTCTCTACAGTTAGACAATGTAGAAGTCGTCCTTCGTGGAGGGAAAGACTATGTCACTAATCTGCGAGAAAGAATGGACGATAATAACGGAAAAGTTCACACCAACATCCTGTGGAGTTGAAGGACAGAATGAAGGAACGGTTATATCAAAGCCAAGAAGGGAGGTTTCCAATCAAGAGACTTAATATGACTGTATAACCTGGGGGTACTCTCCCAAACTCCAGAGTGCTCATGAAGGTCCCTATGACATAATAACCAGGATTAAGGATGTCATATATTGTATTAAGAAGCAACAAAAAGGGAAACCCAAGATAATCCACTTCAATATATATACAAAGGAGACCAGTGGGTTAGGAATATAACCATAAAGCAACAGGACTTTATTCCACAAACCTAATTACTTTATTCAACCTCACCCCAATTGACCATTCAGACCAGTTACAGGGACCTCTTCACCCTATCCAGAGACTACACACTCACGGATAGAGTAGCTGAGGATTCGGGATCGTCCCAAGAAGCGTATCTCCTTTTCATACGTTTTCAGCGCCTCGAGTACTTTTTTCACTATTTCTTCAACTCTGGGGGCCTCTTCAGATTCCACACCCACAGCCCAAATTGCAGCATGACCTTACACAGACAGCCTCAAATTCTACAGCTTGGGTCAGTGTGTCGCTAAATGTCCTCGGCCGGGATAGCTTAACAGCATGCTGAATTACAGGCTCGTGTAGATTATCCAGTACTTTGTGAACAGCTAAGTTTTTGTATAAATCATCCCTAAGTGACAGGTAGGTGTTTCTGACCAGTCGAGTGGCATTGGCTAAAAATTGAAGTGATTTGATGGGCTTCTGGACCCCACTTCCAAGTTGTGAGCGGTATAACTGAACCACATGTCAGTGCACAAATCTTATCTCCAACCGACTCATCAGCTCGTTGAAATTGCATTGCTCAGAAATGAGTGCTGCTTGACGGACTCCTAGTGCATCTCGTCGTAGGGTCAAACACAACATGGAAGCCTTTGTCCCTAGCGACCATCTGTGGACCATAGCCATCATCTTGAAGAGTGTCTTGAAGTCTCCCCAGGACATATTCTCTTCGAAGACTAGAATCATGTTGTGCAGGGAGACATTGAATCAGCAGCAGGCTGACAGATGCCCTCTTCTCTTGCCTTCACGCTCTCGTATGAGTCATCAAGTGACTGGGCTAGTCAGCTTTCTACAGCCTCAATTCTTAACTTAAGACTAAATAATTTACTTTCTAATTAATTTTCTAAGTAATCTACTTTTTTCTGACAATTATTCCCTATAGTGACTGACCTAAAAAAAAAAAAAAAAAAAAAAAAAAAAAAAAAAAAAAAAAGGCTGTTTCAGGATTTTTACCCGCGTCTATTAGAGCTTGAGGCAAACATTGTTGTAGTACTAATTTCCATCCAGAAATATCCAGATCGTGTTCCTTTAACTCTTTTTAAATCTGATACTTTTAAATCCTTTAGCCTAAGAGACATTTTGTTGTACAAAACTGTAGCCCATAAAAATCACAAAATAACAATCCCACTTCTGACACCAAATTGTTATGGGCTATGGGTCAATAATAATTAAGAACAAATGTAAATTGAAGTTATTTTATTATAACAAATAATTACACTAACTAATTAGAGCTAATAATTGAACTTACTGCCTTAACTAACTAATAAATAAATAAATAGAAAAGATAAATTACTTACAGCTAATTAATAAATATGTACAAATAAATTAAAAGTGCTCATTTAGGCTCATTAGGCCTCAAAATAAGTTGAGAATTACTGTCACTTATCATCACTATTACCGACATTACAATAGCTAAGAGCAGTCTGACACACCATGCATGTGATCTGACACTGACTAACACAGTGACTGACATTGAATCAGGGGCTGCTGGTGAGTCTCTTTTATAATTTCATAGAAGAGGCGAGGCAGGCCTAGAAGAATCAAAAAGCTATTTCTGCGTAACCCTCATTTGATCTTCCGAAGTAAGGAAACAGGTACCATCCTTCAATTAGCCCCTTTCCATACAGGTCTGGTCCTATTGTCTCATGCATCCCTAGTCTTTAAAAATACCTTCCAGAACTGAATGGGAAAAAATAAGACTGGTTTGCTGCACCATAGGTAAAATATAAACCAATATATAATATATTTTTATGAGTCCTGCAGTATGATTGATTCATTTCCTTTTTATTGTTATGTATATAGTAACATTTTATTGTTTGTTAATTGTCATGTAAAATAGTGCCTTTTACATTTTATTTTTTATTAATTAATTGACTGATTTTTTCCCATTCAATGAAGAATGATTTCAATTAGGGCTGGGTGTTCCCTAGGAGCACAAGAAGAATCCTCTGGGTCATTAAAAACAGAAGCACAGAAAGAAAGAAAACCAACAGTACACTGTGAGCATTGAACCTAGAAGCTTAGTCTCTAATAAATCTTTTGGTATTTTTTTGAAATAACAACTCAGTGAAAAGCAATGACAATAATTTGAATGCTTTGTACCAGCCCATTACAAGGTGCACAAGCGGTGAATGTACTAAATAATAAAGTTTTTATTAATAAAAAATTTGAATATAAGATAGGGGAGAGATTGGGCTCCCATCTTCGAGGAAGCATGATCAAACTGATCAATTAAATTCAAACTGTACTAAAGCTTATACACAAAACTTTGCTAGCTGTGTGACTTTATTATAACAGCAAAGCTAAGACTAATTCATAGCAGCTGAATTATTTGCACAATAGCTGGAGGTTTACTTTAAAGCTAAAGGATGGAATTTAGTTCACTTATAACAACAGCAATTTTTGAGATTGAAACCAGTTGAAAACATAAGTAAATATTACACTGAAAGCTAACAATTTTTCAAAGATTGAATAAATTGCTAAGTTCTTTAAAATTAAATACTACTCTCATACTTACTTGGAGCATATTAAAAAAATGGTTGTTGATGGACCAAATTTTCTGATTATTTGAAAATTTCAAGTCTTTTATCATCATTTCTGAAAACAAAATAAATTAACAAACAAGTAGATGTTTTTTCTTGGGGTTCGGTCAAGGTAATACTTATAATTTTGGTATTACTTTGACTGAATAATCTCTATGGTCAAAAGCTCTCCATTTGAATTAATAGACAAGGTTCAGAAAGATATAATAAAATTAATAGCTATACATCTATATATAACAATAGAAAGTATACATAGAAAAGAAAACACTCACGTCTGCGATATGTTAGTAATCAAGAACAGATGGGATAAAGAGGGCAGTGCACACACAAAAAGAAAAAATCACAAGGAGTAAAATTTTGTTTTACAAGGAGTGAAGAGATACTAGACTGTGGGTATTGTGTGGAGGAAGGGACTGAAAGGAAGGGGAAGGTGATTGGATTTTCCCTAATCCTCTTATTGTTGGCAATTAATGCCCCGTCCTTAAGTGGCTGTCAGAATATGGATATAGGCGCACTCTCTCGTCTTCAGCTGCAAATCTGAAGCCGTTTCAGGGAGTTGTTCAATCACTTGAACTTGGAAAACATTATTAAAACTCATTAAATGACTCTGAGCCTGCCTTGCTATGGGAAGAGAGGACTGTGGTTCTGAACAGGATGCTCATCGATCATTAATTCTGAGATTCAGAATTAAAGCAGATGCTTATCCTGCCGAATTATAAAAACTGGCAACACGTTCTCCAGGATCAACACCCACTTAACATATAAGATACAATCCTCATCAACACGCACATCCAAAAATTGTGTATACCTGCTTCAATGAAAATTTTTTCTGCTTTTTACACAGTAAAATGTACTACACACCTAAATCTCAGAATTAATAATCGCGGAGCATTTTTTTCAAAACCACAGTCCTCTCTTCCGATAGCAAGGCATGCTCAGAGCCATTTAATGAGTTTTAATAACGTTTTCCAAGTTCAAGTGATTGAGCAACTCCCCGACAGCTTATGATTTGCAACTGAAGACAAGAAAGTGGGCCTATATCCATTCTCAAAGCCACTTTAAGACCTGGCATCAATTGCCAACAATAAGAGGATTAGGGAAAACCCAATTGCCTTCCCCTTCCTTTGAGTCCCTTCCGCTACACAATACCCACAGTCTAGTCTCTCTTCACTCCTCACCGACGAAGGGTGAGAGATCCCCGAAAATTTTACTCCTTGTAATTTTTTCTTTTTTCGTATGCACTGCACTCTCTATCCCATCTGCTTATGATTACTATTTATAACAGTCCATATATGTAACAATAAATCTATATTTCATTGTGAGATTAAGGACAATGAAAAATAGCAGGCATATCTCCAAGAGATGGAGCCTTACTTTCTGTAGTATCAAATTATAAGCAAAATTATCTCCATTAAAGTGAAGAATATTGAGCAGTGGGTGGGATCCATATAGGATATTTGGACATCCTTGCTTCAGAATGAAAAGAAACTAAAAAGTCAGGTGGTGTGCCAAGATATTTGCTGCTTTCTTACTTTACTATTTTATTACTTACTATTCAAATTCTAAAATAAAAATTTATTTTTTTAGGCATTTAACAACCAGTTATTGTTTTTTACATTGAAAAGCAACTAAATAAATGACATTTTAATTGATTTTATATTTTAATAAAATTTTATATTTAATAAAATTACACTTCTAGTTTTTCACTATTCTTTTAAATCCCCACACTTTAATTACCTAAAAAAATATCAAATAAATATGAGAGATAATGCATCGAATAAACATTTTGAGTAATAATACATACCTGTATTACTGTCAACTGAATTACTCAAATTTTGAATAAGAAATTTTTCAGTTCTTAGAGGCACCAGCATTTTTGATTTAGAATTCAATGGATAAATTGGCAATTGATTATGGGTTAACATTATTGGTGATGCACCTTTAACAATAAATGAATTCCTTCTAGTCACATTAAATGCTTTCTTGTTTAACATTTTACACTCTTTAGAGTTCAGAAGAGTTTCTTTTTCCCCAATAATTTCATTATTGAAAATAAATTCTAAAAATAAAATCGAATTACTGTATAAGATAAAAGATTTTTGGCAGAAAATTTCTGAATTGTTTTAGTCAGTAATAATGTATTAAATTAGAGTTAGTGGAAATTAATTTTTAAAAACCTTAATTTAAACTTAATTAATACCCCTCTTTATTTCATTTTAAGTGAAGTATAATAATAAATATAAAAAATCATATTGGATGTTTATGTTTTAAGGTCCCCTAAACCATTTGTTGCTATTTTCAGAATGCTATCTGTGGGTAGATATATACACACCTAATAATATTTGAATGATTGCTGTACAATTTACACCATTCAATTGATTAAAATATAAAAATCTCAACAACCATGAAAAAGAAGAGCATAAATAAAAAAAATATGAATTTTTAATCAGCTATTGACTAGTCAAAGCTTATTGCATACAGAGGGAGGCTCTAACAGAAAATACACACTTGTTTTCTCATATATTGGTCTGTGAAGTTTTACACTTAATATTTAAGATTTCTATAATAATAGTAGATAGGCAGGAACTAATGGGGCAAAACATCAACAAAATATATCAATAAATAAGAAATATCACATTCTCAGATATTGATTGGTCAAAGCTTATTTTGTATATTTAAAATTGTCATGAAAATTAATAGAAGTCAATGCCACCTTTTACCTTATCAACCAATTAATTTATACTTTTAGCCTAAGCAGTTTCATGCCTCTACTGGTAGTTAAATAGTGGCTATCACATTTAGGCTTATAAAAAGAACTTTCTAATGTGAATGACCAATAATGACAAAAACCTTTGGAATGCTTGGAACAATATTGACCCTCCAAGCATATTTTATATAATAATCATGAGAAATATTAATGTATGTAAGGGTTTTATAATATATGACTTATATATAAAATTAAATCTTATTAAAGGTTCCTCTTATTTAATTTTATTAAAATTCATACAGTAAATTTAATTTATTTATAACATGACCTATTGAATAGAGTATATAATCAGCTAAATAAGATTGTAATAAGGCTAGCATTTAAAAAGAAATTATATTTCATAATAAAGGCTGAAAATACCTAGTACATATTTTACCAATTACCACATTTACCAACTTTGTACATAATATACATTTCTAATATATTAAGTCACTATCCCTTGTAAAAGAATCAAGAATGAAAACAAGAAAGAAATATTACAACTAAAAGTCTTTCATAATCATGAAAAAAAAATATAGATACCATCAAAATTGTTATGAATCTTCAGTCCATTTGCTCTTTCTTTAATAAAACCCAAGTTACTATTATTATTGATGTTCACTAAGAACTTTTTCGTGTAAGAATAGCAATCCAAGATTCCAGGAACTCCAATTCCAGGAAATTTCATCAAAGTATATTTATTGCGGCACTCATTTCCAATTTTATAAAATAAGTTACATAGAGATTCATGAAATTGTATGAAATTTCTTGCCATTGGCATATTATTCTGATAAGACAGGAACTTAAAAAAAAAAAAAAACTTTCTTTCTAAATCACTATCTACACTTTGATTATTTAATAAATTTAGGGTAGCACATTTATAGTATCTAATTATTAAATTTTCATATTTATGAGATTTTTTGTCTGTTAGTGATAACAAATTTTCTTTTCGTATAAAATGATGAATATTTTCATTATGCCTATTAATTGATATAGTTTTTATTATATTGAGCAAAACTGAAACTGAATTGCAAATGAACCACTCTCTGAACAAATTATAGCATTTCATACCAAAAAAATGCTCAGTAATTAAATATTCATTTTTATTTTCACCAATGAATAAATTATTTTCAACTAAATAAGTATTGTTCTTAATAGGTAGACTTTCAGAAATCAAATTAGAGGTAAGTGAGCATTGTACATTTGTAGAATGTTTGCTATATAGTTCCCTTAACATTTTATTTTTGTCAAAATTAATTACATTATAAATTAACAAAAAATTGTTTACTAGCAATGACAAACAAAATGATATTTTGCTTAAAATATGATTTCTTTCATTATCTTTTAATTTATCACAGAAATTTATTTTTGTGAATTCAGGAAACTCAATATTTAAAGCATACAAAAATTTGACATTCCCTAATTTTTTGTTTACTGGTAAATTGTTTTGAGAACTTAAAGTATTACTTAGAAGATCATTAAATATCTTGTATAAATGTCTCAAAACAACTAATTTTTTATTAAAAAGGATAAACTGATACTCATCACCGATGGATGAATCGATGCTCAAAAATGCATTCATATTAATTTTTTCATATGATGCATTTATAGGAATTAATGTCATAGTATGTTTTTTTAATACATCCATAAATGCTGATCCTAATCCGGAGCACTGTCCAGAAGTTACCAATATTGGCCCTATGTTTTTGTCACATAATATAATTTTCACCTGGAAAAAAAAACTTATGATAAATTTTATCACTATGTCAATTACTTTTATTCATTCAATAAGTAAAAATTTATTTACTAGAAAGAGAATTCAGTAGAGGAACTACACCTTTCCCCTACCACTTGAGTACCTATTTAATGTGGTAATTTTTGAAATGAGTGGCAGTAACTGACAGATTAATTCAAATAGCATACATAAGTATAACTGTTTTGTACAATTCAAAAGAGCTATCAACCATAAATCTTCTGAATTGTAGAAAACAGATTAAAGAATTTTTGAGTACAAACTGAAACTATGATTAGTTTCCCTTTTTTGTTTACTATATATACTAATATATAACTAAAAATATATACTTATCACTTGGCTACATAAATATTCCACAATAATAATGTGGCTACTTCCAAAAAAATACTGCAGAAAAAACTTACCTTCAGTTTTCAGTACTACGAAAACAGAATTATAGGGAGAATATAAAAATTAGATTTTTAGTAATTTATAAAAAAAAATTCTGTTTTCCAGAGCCAAAATGAATGTGTAATACATTATTCACAATTTTTGAGCCTACTTAAAAAACAAACAAAAAAAATCATATATAAATAGTTCTGCAAGAGGCAAACAAAACATAATTTTAAATTAAATAACAAAATATTTAAGACAGGTCACATNATATAAAAATTTATATGTATATAAAGACAGTACACGCTATTAATTAAATAAATATCTAAAATAAATCACTGTGCAGGGAGAAGGGGCCCATCGACCCCACTCCTAATAAGTTTAGGCATTAAGGCCCGGGAGGTCGCGAGGCCATCTCCGTTTTAGTCACCGGGGAGGATTGGAGTCCGATGGCAGGGATTGGGCACATGGATTAGGGTGAAATTGGAGTTTGCTATGGAAGAGCTTGAAGCGGGTGGATATAAGGTCTTTGACAAAAGGAATATTAAATTCGTGATGAAGGGTAGAGTTGGACACATAATCTGGAGAGTTAGCAATTATTCTGAGAATTTTGGACTGAAAGAATTGTATTCGTTGGATATTGGAAAGCTTTGCGGCACCCCAAAATAAATATCTAAAACTAAAGCTTGAAATCTTCAGTGTTAGAACAATTACGTTTGAAATTTAACACCAGCAACAAAGTTAATGAAAAATAAAACTGGTCACAGCATTTGCTGATTTTAGAATATAATCTCTTTTTATAATTAACAGAGTTTGAAATCGATAGTCATTGATGATGAGGTCAATGATGAATAAACCTATATGTATATTAGCAAAATTCACCGATATTTTAATAGTAATATTATAAGTTAGTTATTTGTAATATATGTTGCATTATTCTATTAATATTAAAAATTCAGATACAAGGCAATTAAATTTGGCTACTGATATAAAATACAAGATGTGAAATAAAACTATACAAATATGTTATTATCTTTCTTTTCTAACATAAACAACTCATCTAAGTGAATATCAATGACAAAGCCTGATAAAGTGCGAGTGATAAATATTTACACATTTTTATAAGTGTCTAGTGAGTAAAAATAGATGAACAGTGAGGGGGGGGGGGAAGAGGATCAAGAACCTAATAGATTTTACTAGCCCATTTTAGAAAATATTTGGTGATAGGGTTCTGACCTCATCAAGGTTATCAGTAAAAGCCAACACTTTGAATGGCTATTTCTCCTACACAATATTCCACTTTGAGATAGATTTTGGTCTCACCAGAATGCCCACAATGACAAAGAATATTCCATCTTTATTAAATAATAAAGATGGAATACTATGAACTAAAAAAGAAATAAAGAGATATCTTGATGAGTAAAACAGTGCGAACCAGGGTGGCATTATCATTTTCCTGAACTGCACAAATGAATTAAAATTTCTCATGTGTATTTCAATTCTCGCATGACACAAATATACTTTGGATTCATGTGAATATTATATTTATGAAAATACACTGGGGGACAAAAAAACCGGTGCACCTGGAATTTTACCTGAAAAATGCAGATTAAATAATTATTTTTGTGTGCGGTGTAATAACTGGCACAACAGATCAAATGGGTGTACGATTCCTTATGTTTTGACAACAAATGTCTTAATCCTCTCTAGGATTAATGATATAAACTGAAAGATAGACTTAATCTCTCCTTTCTTTCTTAAAGGAAAAATTCATAATTTTGAATTCAGTTTGTCTCCAGAAACACATTGATTGGCGTTTCTTCTTTCCTTTCTTTCTTAAAGAGAAAATTCATAATTTTAAAACATTAAAAATGGTTTTGACGACAGAGGTTGTTGCGCGAATTATGGCGTTGATCGAAG
>KZ808007.1:137636-148353 GCA_000696205.2 Oncopeltus fasciatus
GAAGCCATAGGCATTTAATTTCTATCTATTGTTACTTAAGTAAGGGTCTTTAAAAACTCTTTATTTTTATTATTAATATTAGTATTTTTCCCCATTAAGTTAATGCTATTCAGCATAGACTGAAATATTTTTAATTTTAAGATTCATATTATTTAGTTTTGCTTTTAGTAAGTTACAGTTATTGGATATATTTTTGTATACTATTTTTCAGTTATGAAAATACTTCAGGCTCTCATAGCTATGATTATTTTTACTTCTCCCTTTTCAACATGGAAGCCCTTAGTGTCTCTTCACAGTCAAAGGGGTTTCTTTCAACATATTTAAAGAGATGTCTTGCCACACAATTTCAATTATAAATACATTACTTCCTAAGAAAGTTTGTTCTATTGAGTTCAGTCTTCTTGTTTTGTATTGGTCTATAACAGAATAAGCATTTTATTTGACTTCATCTATAGTTGGTATATTTGATGGATTTTATAAGAGAAAATAGTCATTAACAAGACACCGCCCCAAATCGATGGTGTTGTAATTTACAGAGCCCATCTCATACTTTTAAAATACCATTTGATTTAACATAATAATTATTGTTT
The DNA here is from genome assembly GCA_000696205.2 of Oncopeltus fasciatus. Taxonomy (NCBI): domain Eukaryota; kingdom Metazoa; phylum Arthropoda; class Insecta; order Hemiptera; family Lygaeidae; genus Oncopeltus; species Oncopeltus fasciatus. Next base: position 138,227 of record KZ808007.1, read on the forward strand.
TATTTGAATTTTCTTGTATCTAAGACTATTTAGTTCTTTCTTTATACATTTGTGATAAAATTACAAAATGTATAAAAATACCTGCAAAATTTGTCATTATTTCTTCAATTTTTCTTTTTCCTTTTTTTTTCCTTTATCTTTGATTTAAAAGCACCTCTGTTACAAAATTTGAAAAAAAAAAAAAAAAAAAAAAAAAATACTGGTATGTTTGTATTAATTGTGCAGGAGATTGTAAAGATAAAAGAAATCAGTTAAACTCTATTTAAATGTTTGACTCTCTTTTTGGAGCATTATTGTTTAACTTGGACCTTGGACTGGGTGGTGTCCATGGCTTTTTCTACTATTTTAAATAATTTGTTTTATCATTTCTTTTGGATATTATTTACAGGTTATCCCAGTAGACAAATTGATTAAAGGGCGATTTCAGGATAATTTTGAATTTCTTCAATGGTTCAAAAAATTCTTTGATGCTAATTATGATGGGCATGAATATGACCCAATTGAAGCTCGGGGTGGGATTTTATTGGGTAGTGGTGTTAATGAAACTGCAGGTTTTACTGCCCCTGCTCCACCTACTAGGCCACCACCCAGCAGGCGAATAGTTCCTGGTAACAATCAGCTGAATGCATCTATATATGTTTGAGCCTCCTTTTATTATCATTTTATTTTTGAGTTATTGCTGCATAGAAGACAAAAAAGCATTTGAAAATGACTTAGTAGCTTTATATTTCATATTTTTATTCTTTTTATTATTTAATTTACCTTATGCACTTGAATGTACTCTTACACCACTTATTTTATTTGATATATATATATATATATGTATGTAATAGATTCATATTCTCTTTGTCAAACTGTTCATTTTTATTTATGATGTTTATGCAAGAGTTTGGTGTTTAAAATATTTGAACTTGATGTTGATAAGTGTTCATGTGCTAATGTTATGGCTTAATCTACTTTTCATTTTCTTTTATCTAGTTTATTCAAAGTCCATGTTTTTAATTTATTATTTTGTACTGTTTTATTTTGAGATGTATCTATTATTTTTTAATATGCATGTTATTTGCAGATTGTTCCTATCGATAAATTGATTAAAGGCAAATTTCAAGATAACTTTGAGTTTTTGCAATGGTTTAAAAAGTTTTTTGATGCAAACTATTCTGGACAAGAGTATTGTGCACTCACTGCAAGAGGAGGGGAAAGATTAGGGGCAGGTTATTCAAATAATACTGCCCCTAAAACTTATCAAAGTATTCCCCTTAAAAAATCACCTAATCTGAATCTACCTGGTAGTAAATCATCTGAATCGACCAATTCAAGTTGTGCATCAAATAAAACTTTTACTAAATCTGGTAATGATCCAAATTATTTATTCTTGTTCTCAAGAGGTGTTGAGGTGTTTTTCTTATTAACAAGATTAATCCTTTGCTTTAATTAATACTTTTAACTAAAATGCATATGTAATATTTTTGTCCTAATTGCTTTTCTCTTGTTTTTTAAGTTGTACTTTTGGACTTGGCTCTTATTTTAATAATCATGTTTGAGTTAAACATTAATTATCTACTTGTTCCTATAGTTTTATTAAATACTGTTTTTAATTTTAAAATTTTCAAAAACAAGTATATTTAGCAAAAGAAAATATTATTTTTACTCTAGTTATTGTTGAATAGTAATATTTTTTTATTGCTTTCTTGCCTTGAATCCATTTTTCATATAGGTATCAGTGTTTACTTGTATACTTATATACTAATATTCTTTTAAATATAACAAAAAAAATAGACGAGTCGATTAGTCTTATTTTTAAGAGAAATAAATTATTTTGAAAGAAATTACATTATTCTCATTTAAAAAACAACTATAACAGATTATTAAATTCAACATTAATTTATCTTTACTCATATAAATACATGAATATGTGTGTGTGTNCAATTGACCTCCAGAAATTCTCTGTGTCTTGATTGTGCATGTTTTAGTTGCAATTATGTTTACAAATGAGTGTTTTCAATACATTTTTTTTTGTTAATGTTTCATGCATGGTATGACTAAATCGTTTATTTATTTATATCTTTGAACATTCTTGTATGGCTTATAAGTATTTTTGTTGCTTTTATTCAAAGAATGAAAATTGTGAAAAAAAGGAGATTTCTCCCTCAACTTTTAATAGAAATGCTTAGTGTTTAGTCTGCTAACTCTGCTTACTGGAATATATCTGAAAACCCTTGGCCTTTGGAGAAAATTATTTTCCCCTAATCTATGTCTCAATTTATTCTATTTAAGTATAGTGAATATGTTACCTTTGCACGAAGTTTTTACTTTTATTCTCTTTAACAATTTTCAATATCAGAACTAGTGTTTCATTGAATAAATATTTCATTTATTTTGGATTAAGTTTTTCCTTTCTCATTATGATCTTAAATTTTTTTAATACATGCAAGGATGGTGCATCAGTTCCAAAATGTTACTATCTACTTTGACAGGTTGTAAAAAAATTCTTATAACATTAGTTGATAAAGCTATTTCCACAGGAACTATGCACTAATTAAAATATTTTAATTAAAGTTTTTAAAATTAAAAAACTTTTTGTTAATTTGTTTCTTTCTAAAAACTCCCTGACAAAAAAAAAAAAAAAAAATACAATTTTTTTTCTCTCATATTTTCAAAGATAATACCATTACATTTTGGAAAATAAATGACAGCGACTAAAAAGAGTTACCTCAGTGACTAATTTATTTTGATTTTTCTGGAAATTCAGAGATGCTATAATCTATTTTTTAAAGTTATCTGATGCATAGTTTCAGAAGTATTTGAACTCTTATATTGGTAACTGATGCTACCCTCTGCTATACTTGAGAGGAATCCTTAAGGATAGATTTGACAGTTTACTTTGGTTAAGATTGGAAGTAATAATGAGAATTAATTAGGATAACTTCAGTTTCCTGTTAAATTATGTTATATTGCTTACTTTTCCAACTGTAAGCTAATTTACAGGACTGATGTTTTATTATTTTAAAGAGTTTTCCAAGTTAATTTCGTTTCATCAGTCTCAGTGTAACTACTGATAAACCTCTTCACTCTTATTATTGACACACTTTTTACAAGGAATAATTAACTTCCCTGTGATTTTATTTTTAACTAAATTATTCATATTGTAGCATATTAAGTAGTTTATTTTCATTGTAACATAACTTCTTGTTAGATTTCAAGCAAAAACATGTTAAATCCAATTTTTATTTATTATCAATACTATCATTGATATGTTGTTTTTTTTAAATATAATATTTTCATATTATTGTATATAGTTGACATATGTTTAAGAATTTTATTTTTTCTGGAGGTAATTTATATTTTGGTACACTAAAAAATTGTGACTAGTGTTTAGTATGGAGCTTGGCATATTTTGAAGGCATTGAACCCGAAGAAGGAATGAGCCCTGTACATTCGGTGCATTCTAACTGATGTTTGTGGAATCTTGACTTGCAAGTCCAAGCAAGTGAAATGATGGGGAAATACTATGCACAGGGGTATTTAAGCATGCATTCTACTTTTAAGTTCACCCTATTTTATTGAGCTGGAGAATTAGTTAGGTTTTTGTCCAGGATCAAAAAAATAAAATACTCTAAAATTATTAGGTAATTATTTTATTTTGTTATTGCCCATGTCTCGACAACTTGTAATTCATCATCAGGGCTGAAGTGGAACACTTTTACACTTATAGAATTATAGATTGGGATGAACAGACAGAGATGTGTTATGTTATATAGCAGAGAAAGATATATAAAATAAACTAAAAATTTAACTATACAAATGTGAAGAAAAAAAAAAATCAACTTTGTATGTACCGATAGTAATTGGAGATCTCCAAGGGAGGTTCCATCTCAGTACAGAACTAAACTGTGACAAGGAGTGTAATGGTAGGGAAGGCAATTGTTGGCACACTTCAAAGGTAGGTAACAATGATCGGGTTAATGCTTTCAAAGGAAAGTAGCAAAGGCAGACAAAGAGAAAATTTAGATATTAGGTTGTTAATTAGGGGAGAGGGAAAACCATTCTAAGAAAGGATTTTGGTAATGCGTGTAGAGTTATTCTGGTGAAAAGAAGGGTCAGATAAAGAGAAGGATTGCTCTATCATTTTCCCTCTCCTAATTTTTTCTTGTTTAATATTCTGTTCAAACTAAAGTAAGACTTGAATTGAGAATTGAGGTCACTAGGGTTGTGATGAAAAAGGTGGTGTGGGGAAGAAGAAAATACATGTTTGAACATAAAATGATAGGATCTATGAACTTGTGCAATGAAACTTACAATAACACTTCTCCAAATTATATTATCATGATTTTATGAGGAAATCCGAATATTATCATGATTTAAAAAAAAATAAAATAAATAAATAATTACTNTATTTTTTAAAATATGATATAAGTAAAATATTTTTCAAAGAGCTATCAATCATAAAATATATTTTTTGAAATGTGAGGTTTATTTGTCTATTGTATCTTGTTCATTTTTTCATTAAAGTTATGAGCATGAGACCTTAACTCAATCCAAAAAATTTTCGTATCTATGGCAAATAGAAATGATTGTTAAGTGTGTTTTCCTTTAAAATATTATAGAGCATAAAGTTCAGAGAATGGCGCTTAACAGATCTTATAATTAATAAATCTTAAAAATAATTAATAGATCTTAAAAATAATTCTATTGTAATGAAGATAACAATTTTTCAATTAGAATTATCCATATACCTCCACTCCAACTCTCCTGATTTTAGCCATTATTGAACTCATCCAATGTTTTGCAGGAAGAAGCTCAAGTACTGAATTTGGTTTCTTGGTTTTAAAAAGAGAGGAAGACTACCCATTCCTCCAAGTTAAATTCTAAAGTAATTTTTTATACGATTTTTATTTAAATATTTTTTAATATAAATGTTGGAAAATGACATTTTTTATTTTTCATAAGATTAATAATAATGAAGGTATTTATATATTACTTTACATTTAACTGCCTCTATTCCTCTTTGGTTCGAAGTAATTTTACAATATCATTCAGTGCAATGCAGAAAGAATACCTAATTTGGTATCTCTATTCAAAACAGAGAAGGAGACCACTGAATCCTAATAGTAACTGCAAAACTGGGATGTAGGCCCAGGCATAAAATACTTCTTTACCTCTCCTTATGCCGCTGGCTTTACTAAGTATATAGAGATGAACTCTGATACATGATAAAACTTAATTCATCTATTAACTAGTATTGAAGACTTTGGCCTGTTTCATAATTCATTAAACCCAATTACTTTCCTTAAGATTGAGTCCTCTATTCTGACCTTTAACCAATTAGGGCTCTTCGAATAGTCCTATGTTCAATTTTTTCGAGGTAAACTTCCTCGTTATGACATATGAATTGCCTTAAGCATGGAGGAGAGTTATATGAATATATTTGAGTTGGTTATTTAGAGCCATTACTGTGGAATGTTGTTTAAAAACAATTTCTGTTAACCTTTTGCCAGAACCCCATTATGGTCTTCTGTTCCTTACTCTTTGTCTCCCTGTTCTCTAGACTGTAGCCTTTCCCTTACTTACTCTCTGTTCTCTAGACTGTGACTCTTCCCTTTAACTGGCAGCCGATCATGGGGTAGTTTTGAAGACTTGTTTTCTCTCGGTCTCATCTTTTTATGGTCTTGTTTCGTGATGTGCAGGCCCGATGGACCCTGCTTAGCCAAGTTTTTCAGAACATCCTGGGGTTGACTTGCCCTTTGTCATTAACCCTTTCGGGTTGTTAGCTGCTTTTACTTTTCCATTTTCCTGTTTTGCTGTTTGATATAATTTAGGATGCTCCAGTTTCTCAAGAGAGTTTTTGATAGGCTTTTTGAGAGTCTTATGGAATTGCTTTAAATATAATGGGCTACCCAGGCTTCTGCCCCCTCTTATGGCTTTGTACAACCTCCTTAATCCATTCAGATGTTTGCTCTGTGGCAAATGAAATCAGCATGCTCTGTTTCCCAGCCAATCCTGAGAAAGAAATTACACAGTTTTTATTATCCCACCATGAAAAGCTGATTCAAGGAGGGCAGTATACGGTTCCTTGTGAAACTTTTTATGGGACATTTGTAGGAAATAATACATTTCGTCCCTTCTAATACTGTGAGTGCTACCTCTGGGAGCTATTCAATTATTTAAAGTTGTGCCTTTGTTAAGATAGCATCACTCCCAAGGAATGAATGTGATTCCTCTCCCCACCTCCAGGAATTTTGCTACCTGCTATTTCAGCCTTGAGTTAGAACTTTACTAAAATATAATAATTTTGAATAGATCCTATGATATTTGAAGAGAATTTTAAGAAATTATGATTTCATATAAAAGTGATTTGTTTAATTTTTCAGTGCTTAGCTTAATTTTTCAGTGCTTAAAGAAATCCTGAGTTTATTATTCAGCAAAATTGTACCAATAGGATTGGAGGATTATTTAAAATGTCAATTGTGAGTAAAAAAAAAAAGTTCCTTTGATGCAACAGGTGTAATATTTAATTTAGAGCAATGAAACTTAGTACATATTTGCTTAATGATAAAATAATTATATTATGAGTTTCACAACGAAATTAAACAGGAGAGGGAGGTTTCCCTAAATTCCACATTTGAATTTACATGAATCCCACATGTTCACACTGTCACTCAAGAATACTTTAGAGCAGGAAGCAATTTTCTTTATTGGGCTTATTCATTAGGAAAATAGGAGAAATCCAAACTGCATGGCTTATTTATGTTCCGATATATTGAAGCTAAAAATTATACACTTCGGTTGTGTACGGGAGTTGACACCACTGGCAGCCTCGAACTGTGAGGACAAATGCTGGAAGGTTCTGACACTCAATAATACAATTGGAGGCAAAAAAGTGGAAGAGTACATACCAGAGCTCTTGGTCTTCTTACTCACTTGGTCGGACTTATTAAATGTATTGTAGGGGGCATATCAAGTTAGCAATAAGGTTTGAGGTGAATTTACAGGTTTTATATTTAATTATATATATATACACACACACATACGTACATATACGAGGGCGGGTCATTAAGTGCGTGACTTTTTGAATTTCCCGCCTTATAATTAGGTTGGCAACACTGCTCCTGTCAACAAGCATCTATCAGAAGACTCCTGTAAAAGTTTGAACACGCTGGGTCTTTTAGTTTGTGTTTGACAGTCTTTAAAAACAAACAACTTCGTGAATTTCGTATGCTCATCAAGCATTATTTTTTGCGGAAAAAAACCATCACTGAAACAAAGGCTAAGCTTGATAAATACTATGGGGACTCTGCACCATCGATACCAATGGTAAAAAAGTGGTTTACAGAATTTCATTGTGGCCGTACAAGCACGATCGATGCCGAACGTTCTGGACGACCAGTAGAAGTCGCTACACCCGAAACAATTGAAAAAATTCACGATATGGTGTTGGCCGATCGGAGATCGAAAATGCGGGAGATTGTGGAAGCCATAGGCATATCACATGGGTCAGTGGTTTCGATTTTGAATGATCACTTGGGTATAAAAAAGCTATCCGCAAGATGGGTGCCGCTTTTGCTAACAATCGACCATAAACGCAATTGTGTGACAACTTCGATCGAATGTTTGGCATTGTTCAACCGCAACAAGGACGAGTTTTTGCGCCGATTTGTAACAGTGGACGAAACATGGATACACCACAACACGCCAGAGACCAAGCAGCAGTCAAAACAGTGGGTTTTGCCGGGTGAATCAGCGCCGAAGAAGGCCAAAGTGGGTTTGTCAGCCAATAAAGTCATGGCTACTGTTTTCTAGGATGCACGCGGTGTAATCCACATAGATTACCTTCAGAAGGGAAGAACAATCAATGGCGAATATTATACCAACTTATTGGACCGATTTAATGAGGATTTAAAGAAAAAACGACCGCATCTTTTCCATCAAGACAATGCAAGAGTCCATACGTGTGTTGTTTCCATGGCAAAATTTCAAGAATTACGCTATGAATTGCTCCCTCTTCTGCCGTATTCTCCGGATTTAGCCCCGAGTGACTATTTCTTGTTTCCGAACCTTAAGAAATGGCTTGGCAGAAAGAGATTTTATTCCAACGATGAAATCATCTAACAAACAAATACATATTTTGAGGAGCTCGAGAAATCTTATTTTTGGAAGGGATAAAAAAATTGGAGAAACGTTGGACGAAGTGTATAGAGCTCAAAGGAGACTATGTTGAAAAATAAAATTACTTTTCATCAAAAAACCTTTGTTTCATTTAAAAAGTCACGCACTTATTGACCCGCCCTCGAATGTAATTAAATGTATTTAATGTAAATAAAGACACTGGAGAATAGTATACAATAATAATTCAGGTTCAATTGCAACCTGAACACTGAAATTAGTTTTCATAATTAAAATTGTCGTGTCAGTTTTAAATGCATTAAGATTGGCCTAGTTTGTTATTCAGCAAAACCTTACCAACAGTAGGGAATTACATTATTTGGAAAGTACGTGTTGTAAAAAAGTTTTTTTTTTTTTTATGTAGTGGACTTAATTTAAGAGGAACTAAACTCAAAACAGGTATATCTACTAATAAAAGGAAATTTTAGAAGTTAAAAAATGAAATTGAACGATTAGAAGTGAACCCTAAATTTTAATTGAATGAACTAGAAGCCCCAGTTGTTGTTTTTTAAAAAAATGAAATTTGGCATGTTAATTTAGAAATTTAAAGAAAGAGTAAGTTTGTTATTGAGCAGAATCTAACCCAGAGTTCCCCAAACTTTTTTGTGTCGTAGACCCCTTGCCATGTTCTTCCGTGTTGGGTAGACCCCCTACTTACCTGATATTGATTTCCTGTAAATTTCTAACTGTAGTGAAGTTTAGTGTTAAACCGTAAAGTTAAAACACATGTTAATTTATACATTTATTAATTGAATTTAAATTAAAACTACTCAAAATAAAATTTTGTATCTGTTATGTAAAATATACGTAACATTAAATAAACATAAAACAAACTATAAATAAAATAACATAAGCAATAAGTCGATATTTTTAGTGAGAAGGACGAACCTGATGCTTTAATAATAAATTATCAACATTTGGTGTCAATTTGTAAGGGTTAATCTTAAATCTCCTCGGCTAATGATGTCCAGTCTGTTTCTTTTTTTCGTTAGGAGATTGGTAACAGCACTGAACCCCCTTTCAACTAGGTATGACGATGGAAAGGAAATTAAAAATTTCCTTGCTATATTCCATAATACGGGATAAGTAACGGGTATGTTGTTTTGCAGCCAGAATTAAGAATATTTTCTTAGCACTTTCCTTTTCAAGTTTCAGGAAACGAATAAACGTATTTGTCCCACATTCGTATTTATAGAGTGGCGAATTGAACAAGTCAGTGCAAGGTAGCGAAGCTCTGAAACTGCGACTCTCAGGTTTTTACAAGTTCAAAATGTATTGCGACCACAAAGCGAATACCAACATCCTACAACTTACACAATTTTATAAACATATATAATACATTTTTTACTTCATAGGTACTTTTATAAATAATGTATATGTTTTGATATTATAAGATAGTATGATGTAAGTAAATAGGTACTATCAGTGTATGTGTTGAGATCCACTATCATGGACCCCCAAATTTTTTTTCGCTGACTTAGACCCCTTGCAGGTTGTCTTAGACCCCTTAGGGGTCGATATAGACCACTTAGGGAACCACTGATCTAACCAATGTGAGTTTAGGATTAATTGAAATTAGAAGTGCAAGTAAAAAAATTTTTTTTGATGCTGAGGTCATAAGATTTAGTTAAGAGCTGTGAAATTTAATTTTTTTTATTGATGAGAGAAATATTTGAGGAGTTATACAGCAAAAATAACAAAAAAGGAATGGGAGTTTATATCAACTCTAAATATTTTATTTTGGTTGTGGTTTTTTATCCCACGTAAATTATAAACAATTCATGAGAGGGAACAGAATAAAAAAATTACTCGTAAGTTAGGCTCTCGCTAGTGAAGAGGGAGTTGAGTGAGATATCTAGCTGGTCCTTGTGGTGTAACGTTCAGCATACCAGGCCCGGATAGCAGGAGATCCAGGTTCGATTCCTGGCGAGGACAGATAGATTTTTTTATTCTGTTCCCTCTCA
>KZ808007.1:148585-161224 GCA_000696205.2 Oncopeltus fasciatus
AGGTGTAAATGATCAACTGTTATAGAGCAAAATGTAAAATTTAAAAAAATAAGTTTTTATTTGTTTGATTTCTTATTTTTACATACCAAAATATCAGGAAATACTAAAGAATTATATCAATAAATAAAAGAAAAACCCATGATAATCCAACTATCAAATGTTTCTAAAAATACGTTAAACCTGCCCCATTCCAATGTTTGAAAAAGTTCTTTAATAGTAATACTTCATGAAAGAGAAGTGTCATTTCTTTACATACTTTTGTTTTTTGGAATATATAAATTTAGTTTTTATTTAATTAAATAGGGAGAAAGTATTACTATTATTTATTTATTTAAATGGTAGTTAATTAACCTATCATTTTTAATAAATAATTTTTTGTTTTATTATACTGTGAGCTATGACCATTCAAATTAATTGTTATTTTAAATTTTTATTATTGTCAATTGGTGAATTTCCAAAAATATTAATTAATTCATTAGTTACACATTAAATATCCCTGACATCTCTACATCTATTTTTTTCATACTTATTTTTTATCCCATTGCCTCATTATGTTTGGCTAAATGAGACAATCGATTTTGGAATAGTACATTCCACTTTTCAATCATTTTTATGTTATTTCGTTGTGATTCAAGACCTAAAAGGTTTCTTGTTCATCAACTATCTGACACAGTGCTTCAATTAGCTTCTTTCATGTGTATTCATTTCTTCTTTGTGTCTAAAGAATTGATATAATTCTTTAGAATTTGCTGATATTTTTGTCCTTTTAAGCTATGTAAGTATTGCTTTTTACTTCACTTTAATTCCACTTTAGCAACCTACATTTCTCACTTAATACTAATTTATTTTCATTTAATGTATATTTATAGTACACCTTTCCTGGATATTTTTTTAGACATGCTAACACAATTTTGTTCTTTCTTGCCTAACACAATTTTACCATTATTTCTTTTCCATACTGTAGACATACCATCTCATGGATCTATAGACATAAGATCATATGGAACTACTCTTTGGGAAATTCCTTTTTTATTTGGAGGTAAATTTGTTGACCGTCAGGTTTCATGAAGAGAGGATTAACAGGAATTCGTTCTTGGTAGTTGAAGAATTAAAAACTAATTTGTAACCAAGAAAGTTTTATTTTAGTCAAAGTTTCAGCCTGAATTTCAAGCCTTCATCAGGGCTGAATATGAAAAAGAAATATGCAAAATAATATAGAAACATGCCTATATTTCATAATCTAACGAAGAATAAATAAATAAAAATATAAAACTGTGTGTAATCGACTATAAAAAATGAATACTTAATATATTGAATTCTAATATATTCAGTATCCATTTTATATAGTCGATTACACACAGTTTTATATTTTGATTTATTTATTCTTTGATACATTATGACATATAGACATGTTTCTATATTATTTTGTGTGTGTTTTTTTAAATTTATATTTAGGCCTGAAATTCAAGCCGAAACGTTGACTAAAATAAAACTTTTTTGGTTCAAACTGTTTTTAATTCTTCAACTACCAAGGATGAATCCCTTCTTCATTCTCTTTTTTTATACTTAGTAATTATTGTTTTTGAAACTGCTTTTAATGTCACTATTAGTAAGTTTTTCTCAGCATTGAATGGTTTTAATTTATTTGACATGAGGTGGAATACTATTTATTTTTTTAATGAGTTGAATTTCATTGGCTTATTTTATTTTTTAATATTCACTGCTAAATAAAATATTCTAATTGATTCAGTCTGTCTTTAGAGAATACTGCACAATGTAGTATATTATCTTGATGGCAGATTTTAGTATATAAGAAATTTATTACACTCTCTTATTATATGAGTAGTTTTTTTTTTGTTTTTTTAAATCCTTAAAATATTTGTAATATTAGACATGAAATAATGCATATTTCTGTTTAGTTATGTTCAGTTTTACATTCCATTATTATAACTCTTTTGTATTGGCTAATTATTTTAAATAAATAATTGAATACACACAAATTTTTTTAATTCTCAAGTTTTGACTAAAGATTATACTTTTATATTCATTTATATTAATTTAAACAACTCATATTCATAATGACACTATTTGTTTATGGGCGTTTTAAAAAAAGGGATTTTTATGTTTATTTATTATGTTGATAGATTCAGGTTAGTCTGACAGATTACTTTTTAACTATTATTGTTGGTCATTTGGACTGTTGGGAACACCTGTCCAGGCTGTCAATAATTTCTTACCTTTGTTAACATTGGGATGGTTCCACTGACAAATCTTGTAAATTTAGAAATTTCAGGATATACAGCATTGAATTTTTAGCAGCTTGACAGTTATATTGAACAAATATTTTAAATATGTTTGCATTCGTAGAAGACCATTCACATTACCTAATGCATGTCCTTGTTCTCTGAAATTTTTTAAAATTACTATCTGATTCTTCTGAGATCTTTGTAGTATTATGACTTCTAGATTATTGTATTCAATTTTACTTCCTTCAATACTTTGTTAAAGGAAACACTGTAATTAATATTCTTGAACTCCCTCAATTTTTATTTTTACGAACTTTAAATTTCTGCTATATATGCTTCACAGAAATTGTCGTCATTTCCCAAAATTAACCTAAAATTACTTAACTTTAAAATTACTGAATAGATTTTAGTTCACATTAGCTTTTGTAAGAAATAAATGATAAATATATTTAATTAAAGAAAGTTTATTTATTTCTCTTCTCATCAAATTTGGACCTTTTGTTCAGAAGATAGAATGTTGGTATATTAAGTTCTGTTTATTTTTCATGTTACTTCCAAACTCACTATCAGTTCTTAATCAACATTTGAAATATTCTTTGTAATTATAATGGTTGATTATTCTCGTAATTTAACCCAAATATTTTCAGTAGTTTTGCCAACTAAATATTGGCAAAAATTTTAGTGAACTGCACATTAAGTTTTAAGTTCTTCTATAAAATCTTGTCTCTTATTCAGGATCATAAGTTCATTGTCCCATGAATTTTTTTTATACATTTTTTTTTTATTCAGGTATTATCCACCCTTTTTATATTTAAAGATCAGTGATGTATTAATTATTAACTAAAATAGTTAAATTCAAATGGACTAAGAAAGGAAAATTAGACAATGGCTAGTAGAGTATGGTTTATGTTTAAGGGTCAGAAGACCAGTTCAAGCCCTCTAACTACAATTGCAGTACCAACATCATTTGGAATTTGGGAGGATTCATGAGCATTGGGATGAGGATAAATGGAGAAGGATGTTGTTTACTAATGAATCCTTTATTTTGTCAGATAGATGATTTCTGAGCCTGGAAAAGCCATGGTGGGAGGTTTACTTACTGGAAGTTGTGTTCGAAGTTTTGGGCTGCTTTCCATTGAATTCTTAGCATTAGATCAGCTAGGTAGACGTTTGAGAACCAGAGTTATTCTTCCTGAGATTCTTAATGTCCTCAAAAACTTTTAAAGACAATAATGGGAGAATAAGAGTTATGATGCCATTCTAAATTTAATTATGATAGAAGGCATATTCTAGTTTTATTGGACAAAAGAGGAGAAATTATACACTACTGATAACATGGACTGCAAAAATAAATAAATACATTGAAATTTTATTCACTTAATTTTTTTTATATAAGAAAGTTTATTGTTTAAAATAGTGTTCTGTACTTTTTTTTCAATGCACTTACATAATTGTTATAAAAATGCAAAATTTGTTCTTTTTGTTTAATTAAAGGGCTTAAAAAATATATATTTTCTGAGTGAGTCCTTTTATTGTAAATCGGTGTGCTCTTAGAGTTGAAATCTTAGAGAGGGATTTGGCAAAGACCCTGTCACCTAACAGATTGGTCTTCAGCAGGATATTCTTTGTACCCTCATTGCATAATGCTCAATAATCTGAATGTGTTAAGTACTATCCAGTTGTTTTTTTTTAAATAGTTTTTACAGCCCATTTCTATATTTATTACATACTGCCAGCAGTGGTGAGATGCCATACCAAAAATAGAGGGTAGATGAAAAGCCCACACATAGCAAGGTCCTTCAACTTGTTGGCAATGTAAAGTGCCTAAAAATATGTTTTATATATATGGCTCTTAACACAGGTGTCATTACACTTATCCTTTATTTCTTCCCCGACAGTGCCAAATACACATTAATATTGCAGCATAATTCTTGCTATATGCATTATTGCTATTATTAATAATAGCATTTTCTTATCAGAAAATAAACTATATTTATCTTATTTTCTATTAATAGTTTCAATTTTGTTTTAAATTAATGCTTTAGAATCCAGGTTTATTCACGGATATGTTTAACAGTTTAATCAATTTTTAAAACAATTAGCCTGTGTAATTTAATCACTCCAATTCAGATTGATTTTGCTCCGGTATAGTATACTTTTAAAATATTGAAAATGTTTTGTGAATCTCAGATTTAACTAATATATGATTTCTTTATATTTTGAATATTGACTAAAAACTTATGTTATTCTTCTATTTATATTTGTGGTAGTTTCAAAGGGAAGCAGATCTAACTTATCTAATGTGCACTCAAATTCCAACACCACGCATTCAAATACCAGATATTCTAATGATGCACAGAAAATAGAAGAATTGAGTACACAGGTAAATCTCAATCATTGCTTTCTTTAATAATATATTAATCTGATTTTATTATAAAATAAGCGCTGCAGAATTCAGTTTTTTAGTGCTTATTCTATAAGTATTATTTTAGTTAATAACATAGATAACTGTTGTGGTTTATTTTGAGCTCATTTTTATTATGAATTTAGTGCCCTGAATTCAAGTATGGCATCAGTTTTTGCTTAGACTGATATATTAATCAAATATTTTTAATACTAATACTTGTATTATACAAAGATAGTAGCAAGTCATCAATGGGACTAGTCACTCAACAATAAGGAAGCTTCTTTTTCAGAACTTTGAGTATTATATGTCTTGGAACAAAAATCTTTTTTTTAAACTCCTGCAGTAATCTGCATATCTCATCTTCCTTGATAACAGTTCACCATAATTTTAATATTTTGATGATATATTTTACCATGTTCTTCAGAGAACACCTACATCTTCAAGAAATTAAACCAGGCAGCTGTGTAAAAGCATTACATTTATCTGTTCAACAAGGATTATGCTTTTCATTGGTTCAAAACTTTTTTTTGAAATCTGCACCTTAAGAAGTCCAGGCTTTTCTCTCAGCCTCATTTATATAATTTATTATTATAAAGACATGGTCCTTCATCAATTGTCTTAGTTCTGGGTCATTAAATATTCCTTGTTTAATTTTTCCTTACCCTAGTGAGCATCCCCCTATAAAAGAAAAAATTATTTGACCTTATAACTATTTCATGAGGCCCAGTTTAATATGCCGGGGAGGCAAGATGATCTTTTATTTTAAGGGTTTATAATAACACATTATATTCTCTAGCAACCATATTCTCTCTCTTAGTCTACTCTTGTCTAATCTAGTGATGTACTTTTTCTCTACCATCCCAGAGAAACAAAAAACAAGGAAATTATTCATGACCACTTTGCTTTCCAAGAAGAAAGTTCTCCATTTTTAAGTCCACAAATCAAATCACCCATTCATGTTTACGTTACCCTATGGTACTTTATTTTTATTTCATTTTTGTTGAGTAAGCAATATTATTATGCATTGAACATTTATTTCCATTGTGTCTGAGATCACACTTCATGCTTTGCTTTGAGCTAATGATTAAATCGGCACCAATCATGGAAAATATTGAGGAAGTCTCACTTTTTCTAGGAGTCCTATATATCATGAAAAAAATCAAGATTTTATTTTAATCTTAAAATTTCTATTAAGAAATAGAACTTCCTCTCTAATTTTTAAGTAAAAATAATTTTGATTCTTTGTTCCAGTAAATTTTTGTCTTTCAACCAGAAAATAAGTTATTCAGAAGCTTTGTCAGGTTGAGATCTCTGAAGAGGTCTTGAACTGGTTGAACATTGAATAATTGTTGTCAATTCCCCCTCATAATCAGTGTCACTTTAATTAGCTTCAGAGGGATCACTTTTATTATATTTTCTCTCTTAAAGCTCTGTTTTGGTGGATTTTAGTAATATTTACAAGCCAGAAATAGTAGTTATTGTGGTGGTTTCTGGGTTCTCTTCAAACCACTGGTAAGCTAAATTCTAAACATTTTCTTTTTGGGTATTTATTTTCTTTGCATAAGTCTTATAAACCATCAGGGGTGTCCAGAATTTATTCTGATCACTGAATTTAACTCCTGACTATTATGATAAACTCTCTTTACCAGGTCACTCAAAGCCTTTCTGTTGTCTTTGAATGTTTAGCAAAACCCATCAGGATATTTACCCAAAAATTAAAAGCTTGCCCAGTATCATAGGTTTTACTTGCCATGGAAGTGGGCTACCTATATATTGCTCCCCTCCATAATCCTATATGGTTGAATGAGAGGTATAAAAAAAAAAAAAAAAAATACAAATAAGAGGTGGGGATGCCCTTAGCCAGAATGGAAAGAAGTATTTCCATCCTGATGTATTCATTTAGATTTTAAATTGTATTAAATGAAAACCATTCTATAATTTAACATTTCTCAATGTGATCTACACATCCTTCCACAGATATGGAAGTTTCAGAATCCCTTGTTGGTTAAAAAATTGCCTGTCTGGCAATTGTCTCAGACAATTGTAATTACAAACATGATGCTCCTTAATTTCTGTAAGGACACAATTGAAAAAAAAAAAAAAAATATTCCAAGGAGTACAAATCTAAGGGGTTTTTGAGGATTTCTCAAACCTAATGTATTTGTTGTCAGCATTAGGTATAGCATTAATAATAAAGAATGACATCTCTAATGGGCATACCTCGTCTTTTGTTGTGATTTGTGTCTTTTGTCAATTGTAACAAGTGACAGTAGCAAATGGCGTTCGCTGTTAGTTGGTTATGTAGGAAATTATTAAATAAAACTCTTGAATAAAACAAATTGTTTTAAGAGCTTTTTTGGCTGAGAGATGCGTTTTGGTCATTACTTGATAGCCTTCATCCTTCCTTTACCACTCCTTGCTTGCCAGCCTTGGGATTGTGTTGTTGCACCCAAGCCTCATCTTATATGGCAGTGTGTCTCAGCAAATCCTCCTCTTCCTTTCAAAATCAATTAAATGATCTTGTGTTTTTAGTTTTCAAACAAATTCGGAATCCATTGAGCACTGATTTTATTTAAGTTTAGATCATTAGTAATAATTGCTTGTACATTTCCAAAACTGGTAATCTCTTCCGATGAGATTCTTTAATAATTAACAAGCAACAGCATTCAATAACTGACTAACAACTTTTATTTAAAAAAAAAATTTTTTTGGATCAACCTTGACCTAACCCCAGCAAATTCCTTACAAATATCTGAAGCTTTTACACCTTCATTTATTAGAAACTAGATTATGTTACTTTGTGCAATAGATAAGGTTTATGACAATATTGACATAAAATCAGATTGTGCCTACTAGAAAAGCCAATTCCCTGACTCCTCATAAATCAAACTTCATCAGTTCACAAATTTTTTTAGTTAGGAACTGCATGGTAAAATAGTAAAATGACTATTTAAATTTGATTCATCCATGTAGTTTTATACTTTTGCTTCTTTAATTATTGAGATTTAACCATTATAATAATATGATTCTTCCCAACCAAATGAGAATGTATTTCAAGCATATAGTCCTGGCACAGATTATCATTGGCAATAATCATACATATTAAAAATGTTATAAAATTATTAAATGTAGGTTTTTCCCTGTTATTTAAAAAATTTCATTTTAAATTAAACCTTTTAGATAAGGGCTCAATTAACAATTTAGTTTTGCCACAACTTTTTGTTGTCCAAAGTTCTTCTTATAATTCTTTAATTAAAGTTAAAGATAACAGATCTTTATCTGCATTGAAAATGTTATTTACATGATGGGTCTTTAATTTATTGACTTGAAAATAGCTTGAATTACTTTAAGAATAATTTGTCCACGATGGGCTTTATTGGTATTCAGTTTCAGAAATGGATTCCTTGATCAAACTTAAATAACACCCACGAGATGACTAATAAAGTAATTTCCTAGAAAATTTATATTTCCTTAATATAGACATTTTAATATGTATATTAACTCAAATACTGCTTTTCAATATGTAAGCATTTATAGTTGTGGGGGCATTGCAAAAAGTACAAATGTAACAAAAAAGATTGTGGACTGTGTAAGGTAAACTAGTACAAATAAATGGTGGAACAAGTAAAACAAGAATTTGGGAATCCACTAACCAAAATTTTCAGCATTTCTTGAATCATCAGCCGTTTCTTTGGTTAAAGAAAAAAAAACAGCATTCAGAGCTCTTTTCACTGTTAATTCCACCTAAGGAAACAGATCTTGTCTGGTCCAAGATTTCTGCATCGGCGCTATGTGGAAATCTGCAAATCCTGTAATTTCTTAAACTGCCGTAAATCATTAATTTCATGAAGCAAACTTTGACAATTGATGTCAGGAAAATTTCAATAGTTTAAACCACCAAAGAAAAAATAAAAAAGTTACAGGTCACTTTAGTGTAAGGGGATGGTAGTACAGATCTATACAGCATTGAGGAACAAGCTGAAAGAGGAGGTGCACAAGTTAATTTT
Organism: Oncopeltus fasciatus; assembly: GCA_000696205.2. Lineage (NCBI taxonomy): Eukaryota > Metazoa > Arthropoda > Insecta > Hemiptera > Lygaeidae > Oncopeltus > Oncopeltus fasciatus. Next base: position 157,246 of record KZ808007.1, read on the forward strand.
TATTTTTATATAATTAAATTTTAACCATTGTTAATAATTTCTTTAACAATAGTTATAGTTATTTATCATTTATTCTTTTCTTAAATTATTCATTCCTATCTAATAAATTTGTTTAAATATAATTCACATGTTAGCTGGTTTGTTTCTAACTGAATTAAGTAAATTGTAATTTAAATGATTCAAGTTCAGCTGTATTCACTAAGTTAAAAATCAATATGTAATTATTCATGAAAGGTCATGTGACATTGTTAGTACACATGGGTTTGAGATTGAATCAAGTCTTCCTTCTCAGTTCAAATGACTTGAAAAATAATATCACATTATTAATATTAACATTTCTTCCCACTAATGGTTTACTGACTAGTCAATTTGAAATGTTGTAATAATTATCTCCTTTGAATTCTTTCTTGAAACTTGAAAGAAAGAAAAAGAAACTTTATTCTGGGACTTGAGTCCCCTTGAGTAACAAAGAGGTCAGTATAGCTGATTATGACCTAATTACTGCAATAAAAATAAAATGTACAAATAAACAATAGACTAATAATATTTAAAATAAAAAAAAATCTGCAGAACTATGACAATATTTACAAATTTATAGTAAACATATTAAAGGGTATTTATAGGGCGTAATAACCTAGAAGTTGATTGCCCTTCAATGATCTACTACTACTACTACTACTTTACAAATTATTGTACAAGTACGGAAATAGGAGAAAGAAGTATTAAAATTAAAAACAAAGATATACATGTGTAATAAAAAATATGTTTATAAAAAGAAAATCAGTGTAAGAAGCAAGAAAAAACAGTAAAACTCAAAACTAACACAATAACCATTAGTCATGATAAGAATAAAAATAAAAATAAACAAGATACAGTTTAGCAGTTCATGATACCCAATTGCAAAGATTGCAATGTATGGGATTGGAGTATGGGGCTCATACTCTCACTCTGGTAGATGGGCATCATTTTCCTCCCAGCCGGGTTGTCAGGTCCCTTTTCACTCTTCTCAATCTGACAACCTCTTCCCACATAGATTGCTGAACGAACATCACTACGATAACCAGTGGTCTAGGATCATCCTTATGCTGGCAATGCAGTTCCACTATATCTAGATCTTCTGGAGCGATCTTCAGACCATGCCCATGACCAGATGCCTATACTCCTCACCAGACCCGCAGAAATATCACCGGTCACTCTGGTACCCCTCAAACTTCGATAGATCTGGAGAGTAATTCCTGTTGGGCTTGATTCAGATTCACCTCCAGTTCTGTCACCCTCGATTTCAAAGCCTTGTTCCCAAGAGCTAGTTGCTCGAAAACCTTTGTATGAGCTTCTCTATGCCTTTAAGAAGCTTGGCATTTTCAAAAGCTTCGTCATTTTTTTTATTAAGAGAGTCTTTAAAATCTCTCAGCTCATTAGCAACACCGCTCTTTATCCCACCTATCTCACTTAAAGAGCCCTCATCGCCTCCTGGTTATATGTAAATAAATAACTAAAAATAAATCTCCTGAGTAGATCTAGCTGGTGAGGTCTTCCTATTTTTCTCACATTTATCACATGTCCAGCCTTTCTTTGTGTCCTCTGAGACTCAATATCTGAGTCATCAATCAAACACAACGCCTGCTGTGGTAAATTTGTTTGCATGTGTCTCAGGCTAGAGAACTCTTGTCATCCCTAGTAATAGCGAGTTTACACACGGGACACTGCACCATTTTAAATAAGCTCAGATAAACAGCTGGCTAGATAAGAATTAGGCTGGGCGTGACTACTAGGCAGAGGGGAGAACTATGGGGAAGAGATAATACTCAGCAGATTACTTACTGATAAGTTGCTATATCTGATAATCTTGCTCTTTCTGCGATTCACCGCAAACTTCCGGTGAATATTGAAAAGCACCAATACGTCGTACACAAAATTCAAGAATTTGTGAAAATCATTTTTCACTAAACCAACTCTGCCAAAAATCAAGCAAAAACTCTCACATTGTACCTTTAAAATAGCGATTTGATAAGGAGCTGAAGTGTACTGATTGCCGTCTCAGGTCAGAATCCACTGACTTCCTATGTTGGCATTCAAATTTTTTTTTTTTTTTTAATTGTGGCAAAAGATAATGAAATCTAGCCTCTTAACTATTTTATAAATTTAAGCGTATATACTGATAATAGCCTGGATTAGACAATATGAGTGAAAAATTACCGAATTATTGAAGTGTTCTGTTCTGCTTACAAGTTGGTTCAAGACTTTTGTGATTTATGACTGGATCTCTAATATAATGAGTGACTAAGTTTAATGCCTTATATTACAGTTTAATACCTTATGTTAATTTTTTTTTTTTTTAACTTGATAGCTTGCTAACACTAAGCTTACTGTTGATGGATTAGAAAAGGAAAGAGACTTTTATTTTGGAAAGCTGAGGGATATAGAATTAGTTTGTCAAGAACATAATGGAGAAGGAGCTTGGGTTCAAAAAATTCTTGATATCCTTTATGCTACAGAGGTATGTTTTTATTCTTCATATTCTCTGAATAGTGCTAACACAATCTCTTGATCTAAGATGTTTTTTCTATTGAATTATGCATGTGAAATTACTTAACTAGTTAAAACTAATTATTTTTGAAAATGATAATTTGTCAAACATACAAAATTTTGTTGCAACAAGCAGATTCGTTTTTTCTCAGTCAGTGTCTTTTACACGGGTTACTAACGTTAAGTAAAATCTAATAAATTTTCTCAATATTTAATTAATAGATTTGTTCAAATTAGATAACTGTAAATTTTATTTTACTTAAAATAACATGGTTTGGAAACCTTTTAAACAGCTTTTTAATTTGGCCCTTTACTGAGTATACATATAGTTTTTAATTTAATTTTGAACTTATGTACTTTCATAAAGTTGTATGTGTTTTTTTTTCCAGCCAAATTAAATACTTCTGTAGATTTAAAAAAATAAAAAACATAAAGAAATCTTCTCTTTCTCCCTGTTACTTTAGGGAAATATAACAAATATTGTCCAAAGTGACTGGTTGTACATTACAAAGTCTAATATTATCAATAACTCTATGTAAATTGTGAGAAAATATTGCTTTTGTCGCAATTTTTATTCCATTTTTTCTAGAATAGACTCAAACTATTTTGATTAATTTTTTTATATTAACAATTATTAAAATGTTTGCTTCTAATATTGCTTGGCTAATGGCTGTTAAAATTACACATATATTAAATTTTATAGAAATGTTCTAAAATTGATGTTTCATAAAATTNCTGGTTAGTTTATTATTTTTAGTTTGGAATAGTCCCTATTTAATTTTTTTTTTTTTAAATATGAATTGTATAAAGTTATGTTTTTCAAAAAAACAAAAATTTTGTGTAAGTATTTTATTGACAGTGTTTTTAAAATGTATTATAGACTTACATTTAAAGTAAAAATTACTTAAATTTTTTAAATAGAAAAAAAAGTCTAATTATTTTTAGCTATTCTCATTTGTATTAATTTATAAGAAAGGAATAAACTTACAGTTACTCATAATTATACTAGAGCATATTCATAATGTATAACTATGCATAGCAGTATGATATTCACTTTTTGTATTATAAACAGAAAAATTATCTGCCAATGTTTGCTACAAAAAAAACCCATCTTATAATAGTATCTACGGTCAAAAAACTATCTGTCCTCGCCAGGAATCGAATCTGGACCTCCTGCTATCCAGGCCGGTATGCTAATAAATCCATTACACCTCAAGGACTAGCCAGTTATCTCATTCAATTCCTGTAGATTATTATATAACTTCCATGTAGAGGGAATTGAATGAGATAACTGGCTAGTCCTTGTGGTGTAATGGATTTATTAGCATACCGGTCCGGATAGCAGGAGGTCCAGGTTCGATTCCTGGCGAGGACAGATAGTTTTTTTTATTCTGTTCCCTCTCATTAATTGTTTATAATTTACGTGGGATAAAAAACCACAACCAAATAAAAT
>KZ808007.1:185219-196352 GCA_000696205.2 Oncopeltus fasciatus
TATACACACACACACACACAAACACACACATATATATATATAAATATATATATATATACACACTCACACACATACATACATACAATTCACAATGAGCTACACTACAAGACCTAATTTAACAGCTGAATTAATTCAGAAATTCATAAAATGAGAGCATCATTAAGTTAGCAGAGAAATGAGAACACTCACCCACTCATAAAGAATATACATTTTCCCTTTAATATAAATAATTTCTCCTCTTCAAATGGCTACTTTTTAATTTTACTTAGTATGGAATAAGGGAAAAAATAAAATAAAAAGAATAAGCCAGAATAAATTAATAATTTATAAAACAAAATTTAGAGTCAAACAAAAAGTAAATTACAATTTTTTTTAGAAATTATGAACTTTACCATTTATCAAAGAAATGAAATTTCACAGATTTTAGGCAACAAATAAAACAGTTACAACATAAAGGTAATTGATAAAGCCAATTAAAACAAAATATCAACTATGAAAGGTTAGGAATGTCTTACTCAGTATGGTGTAATAAGTTTTGAAAATAAGTAACTTTAAAGATTGATAAAAGCAATGATAATATTTTTTCAATGAAAAACAAGTAGAGAAAGGGAAGAGGAATTAACAATTAAGAAAAATTAGCATCTAGCTATTGACAGATGTTCTTATCTAAAGGCGTATCTACTCAGAGAAAGGAAAACAAACAGAAAAAAAATACTGAAATTCCATAAGGGAAGCTGTAGAAAAAAGTGATATTAACATTAAAAATAAAAAGGAAGTAACTAAATCAAGGTCAGAGAGATTGACGTCACATTCTCAGAAATGATTGTATTTAGCGTTAATAACAAAGACAGTTTACTAAGCTTTAGGGAGTAGCCCACTTGAGGATAACCTCCAAAATAAGTGTAATCCACTTAGTTATTTTAGATTACAAGTAGTTTTTCAATCATTCAATAAGTATATAAAAAAACAAAAATATAGCAACCAAGTAATTTGATTTTCAAATAAATTTTTTTACCACTGAAATCTTAAGACAAATAATTCTTAAGATGACAGAATGATTACAGTTTCAGGAAAAGGAAACAATAATTTATTAAGGGCCCTTAAACTGAAGCAAGATTTTACTTACGGATTCAATAGACATTACGGAAGTGTACTGAGTTTTGGATATTTTATCGCTGTCAAGCTTGAACATACTGGCTGGAGTTAAATACAACGAAAGCGATGTGAACCTCCGGAGACTCGGTTAACAACTGGCGACTTGGAATTGGGTGTGAGTCACCGGGAGTCGCTGGGGAAGCCCATCCCCCACCACCCTGCTTACGTCAGACCTAAATACGCCCAGTCCAGTCATGGTGAGTCATGCCGGAATATACCCTCCTGGGAGCAACCCTTCCTCGTAGTCCACCTTCTATCAGAGAATGACAGCCCCCTCTCCAACCTTCCAACTGGAACTACTAGAGGGCGCGTTGTTGAAGAGTTCCAGGAATACCGTTAGTTTAACGAAAAATTTGTTGTTTTGTGAATTATCTTTAATTTAACTATGAAGCGCGCAGTATTGTTCGGTTTTCTTTTCCTAAGGCTATTTAAAACAAAAATAAATGTAATATATTTTGTAAATAAAATACAAAAATTATTTTTTTTAAATTTCTGACAAGATGGGGCTACCTATTTCAGAGTACACGAACTAACTGGCGCAGTTATTATACTCTTGGTAGACAAAAGAAGATAGTTTCATTACAGACATGAGTTAGAAATGGTTTTTCTTTTAATAATAAAGAAAATTGCCTAACAATCTAATTACATTTAAAGGGCAATAGTTTCTTTTAGATAATTATGCTAAGCTATGCATAATAATGTTGGATTTACAGTAATTTGAATTATTGTTTTGATATAGCTTATGTCAGAAGTCGGAAATAATATGATTTGTTTAAAACCATTTCTTGGGTCATATTCAATAGTGTTTGGGTAAACTTCTCACGATTGTTTAATGTATCCCCAACTGTATTATGATCATTTGATTTCTTCAGTTATACTTCAGATTTATTAGATAATTAAAATTAGTTGTTGATAAACAATATTTTGTCAGTTATCAGTTGCTTATTAATATTTTATTAACTCTATTCTACTTTAGAAAGTTGTTTGTTACTGCAATTCAGAAAATTTACTTTTTTAATGTGATCTTCTACAATAGTACTTGAACCTGCATCTCCTGCTTTTCTGGCCGGTATGCTTCCATTACACCACCGGGATGAGCTAGATAACTTAAAAAACTCCCAACACACTAGCGAGAGCCTAACCCACGAGAAAGACGAATACATCGTCTTATGCTCGAAGGAGCTGACATTGTCTAGCTATTTATCGACTCTCGTTATTTACTATTTTAATTTTAATTTATAAATATTGATTTAGTTGTAGTTTATTATCCCACGTAAATTTTAAACAATTATTNATTACTTAAAAAGATTAATTAATTTTAAGGAGAATCATTGTTTGAGCGACCGGTCCAAGGCCTTCCTTAAAGGGTTTCTTCATTGTTCCATTATTCTTATGGGCTTCTCAAGGGAAATTAGTCTTGCTTTGGGGAAGAAGCCGCACAGCTCAAGTATCTTTTCTTTGGGAGACTTATGTCAGGCCAAGTTAATTTTCACTAGACAATAAAGCAAATTTGCAATCTACAACTACAGTAAGAGTAGAGTTTTCTTCCAAGTTTTTCAGTTCTTCCAATCACTCCCATCTTGTGGAAAAGGGAAGATACGGACGTGAGGGACGAAAAGGAAAGGAATACAACTAAACAATTAATGCAAGGGAATAGAATAAAAAATCTATCTGTCCCAGCCAGGACTCGAACCTGGATCTCCTGCTTTCCGGGCCGGTATGTTTCCATTACACCACCGGGACGAGCCAGATAACCTATGAAACTCCCAACGCACAAGCGAGAGCCTAACCCACGAGAAAGACGAATACATCGTCTTATGCTCGAAGGAGCTGACTTTGTCTAGCTATTTAATAACGAGAGATGTCTATTTATGGACTTACGTTATGAAATAGCTAGACAATGTAAGATCCTTCGAGCATAAGACGATGTATTCGTCTTTCTCGCGGGTTAGGCTCTCGCTTGTGCGTTGGGAGTTTAATAGGTTATCTGGCTCGTCCCGGTGGTGTAATGGAAACATACAGGCCCGGGAAGCAGGAGATCCAGGTTCGAGTCCTGCCCGAGACAGATAGATTTTTTATTCTATTACCTCTCGTTAATTGTTTAAAATTTAGGTAGAATAATAAACCACAACTACATTAATATTTATTCATTCATAATGTTCTTCCCAAAACTTCGATAATAATATATTTTAAAAAATTAGGGAAAGTTTTTGTTTTTCNAATTTTGGACTGAAAGGATTGTATTCGTTGGATATTGGAAGGCTTAGCGGCACCCCACAGTTCTGCACCGTAGGTCCAGATTGGTTGTATTATGGTCTTAAAGATGGTCAGTTTATTTTCTAATGTGAGCTGTTAGCGCCTATTTATAAGGCTGTATAAGAGTCCGTGGCGTCTGTTGAGTTCTTATCGTTTGAATTTAGTATGTTCATTCCAGTTGAGTCGTGAGTCAAGGTGGAACCCAGGTAACGGACTGAATCAGAGAGAGGTATAGGGATGTTATTGTAAGTAACATTATCAGAAGAATCTTTTCTTAGTTTAAAATTTACTTGTACGCATTTGGACTCATTTATTTTAATTCTCCATTTACTGCACCACTGCTGAATAGCATCAAGGTGGTTTTGTAAATTGTTAGAAGCGGTTTTGGAATCAGGGTGGGAGGAGAGGATAGCTTTGTCATCTGCAAAGAGGGCTAAAAGAGTATTAGGATGAGTAGGGATGTCTGCAGTATAAAGGATAAAAAGGATGGGTCCAAGCACACTGCCCGGTGGAACACCCGCTTTAACATGGTAGTGTTCGGAGTAATCTGATCCTTGCCGGACCCTAAAGAAACGGCTAGAAAGATAAAATTTGAGGATTAGGTAGATGGTACTTGGAAATATGGATTTCAGCTTATATAATACTCCAGTATGCCATACTCGGTCAAATGCTTGAGTGACATCTAAGAATGCACCAAGACGAAATTCTTTTCGCTCGAGGGAAGAGGAAATAAAGTCTACAACGCTAAACACCTGCTGGACGGTGGAATGCTGGGATCGGAAGCCGAACTGATGATTGGGAAGGATATTTGAGGAATTTATTATAGGTATTATTCGTTTTAGAAGAACTTTTTCAAATACCTTAGAAAGTAAAGGAAGAAGGCTGATTGGTCGATAGGATAATGTGTTAGGAGAAGATTTACCGGGTTTGGGAAATAGGATTATTTCAGAAAATTTCCAGAGAAGTGGAAAATGGGTGGTTCGAAGGACACAATTATAGAGCTAAGTGAGGAAAACAATTACCTTTTGGGGTAGATTTCGAAGTATTAGCCCGGTTATAAGGTCATAGCCGGGTGCTTTGCGCTTAGGCAGATGGTTTACTTTTTATTCTATTCCCTATCATTAATTGTTTAAAATTTACGTGGGATAATAAACCACAACTAAATTAATATTTATAAATGAAAATTAAAAAAGTAAATAACGAGAGTAGAAAAAATAGCTAGACAATGTCAGCTTCTTCGAGCATAAGACGATGTATTCGTCTTTCTCGTGGGTTAGGCTCTCGCTAGTGTGTTGGGAGTTTAATAAGTTATCTAGCTCGTCCCGGTGGTGTAATGGAAACATACCGGCCCGGAAAGCAGGAGATCCAGGTTCGAGTCCTGCCTGGGACAGATAGATTTTTTATTCTATTCCCTCTCATTAATTGTTTAAAATTTACGTGGGATAATAAACCACAACTAAATTAATATTTATAAATGAAAATTAAAAAAGTAAATAACGAGAGTAGAAAAAATAGCTAGACAATGTCAGCTTCTTCGAGCATAAGACGATGTATTCGTCTTTCTCGTGGGTTAGGCTCTCGCTAGTGTGTTGGGAGTTTAATAAGTTATCTAGCTCGTCCCGGTGGTGTAATGGAAACATACCGGCCCGGAAAGCAGGAGATCCAGGTTCGAGTCCTAACTGGGACAGATAGTTTTTTTATTCTACTGCCTCTCATTAATTGTTTAAAATATTATAGATTAGCAATATACTTAAGTAGAGACATCAAGGCAGCGTTAAAGGGTATTTGGAGAGTAGTACGTCAATCTGATCTGGAGTTTCATTAAGTATATATTGTTAACTTGGTTAGGTAGGCTATGACGGAATAGATTGGTAACATGTATTTTGTAGAAAATTGTAAAAATTAGAAATTATTTCTAATAAAATAGGGTTAAGCTAGGTTATTATTTTCAGAAATGTCAGCTATGTTTTGAGGGCCAGACCACAAAGTTTACAGGGTTATTTGCTAGTTAGCATACAAAAAAAAAATTAAATAAAAAATAGGGGAACTATACAGCTACAATTCGTGCAACACCAAATAGTATGCATAGTGTCTAGGGCCAAGTATACTCTCACACAAATTAACTAATTGGTAATAATGTGAGAAGATGTATGCTAGACCAGAATAAAGATGGGCTGGTACATTTTATGAAATAAAATTTATTGATGAAATTTGAAAGACCATTGGCAATTCAATAAATACCAGAAATTGTACAAATCTATGGGAGAAAAAAAAAGGAATCACTGAATGAATATATACAATAAAACAAAATATAATGTAGCAAATTAACATGCGTTTTAATATGGTGGAGAGGGGATTTTTGCCAAAATTGAATAAAATTAGTTAATTTTTGAGATTTTTTAATTACGAAGATAATGTTGGAGGCTGCAGATGATGAGTTATCTTGTTTGAGAGGTTTGATGAGAGGTTGACTTTAAGAATTGGTCTGGGGGAGGAGAGTATAAGAACTGTCGTATGGCAACAAGCATGCTTGTATAATTTATTCATTAAGTTGTTGAAACATGAGTAATTCGACTCAAGAATGAGTAATTCTAATTCAAGAAAAGCTGGTATCCCCCTCCATATTCCTACCATGGCCTAGCAAGAGTACCTGTCTGACAAATTTGCCATTATGTTATCAACAAAACAATAGAAATTGTAGGGAGTAGATTACATATATCTTGTTATGCGCGACGGGTCAATAATAATTAAGAACAGAAATAAATTGAAGTTAATTTATTATAGCAAATAAGTACTCTTAAAAATTACAGCTAAAAATAGCAACTACTGCTCTTAATAAATAATAGATAAATAAATAGAAAAAGTAAAGTACTTTCTGCTAATAAAAAATATATACAAATCAATTAAATGTACTTATTTACAAAAAAGCCTCTAAATAACTTGCTAATGACTCACTTATCATTTCACTGTTACCGGCACTACAGAGGCTACAACCAGCCCAACGATCTGACACGGAAACTGACACTGGCTGACTTATCACTGACCCTTATTATCACTGGCCGCAGGCGAGCTGCTTTTATAACTACGTGTAAGGGACGAGGCAGGCCTAGAAAATTCTAATCAGGATTTCTAAGGAACTCTACTTCCCTTCTCGGACGAAAAGAGACAGGTGACATACTTTAATTGGCCCCTTCCCGTACAGGTATGGTCTCGCGCCATATACTTCCCTAGTCCTAGATTAAAAAAAGAAAATTGTTTTTGACCTTTAATATAAACAAAATCAAACTAATTGGAGAGATTTAGTTGTAATTAATTACTAGATCAGAAAAATTCAAATCCTACCAGAGATTACTTTTATTAATTATTGAAAAAAAAAAAAAAACACTTTAAAGCTCTAAATATTATTCCAGCCAATAATTATTATCATTGAATATTAAAAAGACTAAGTTATGCCTGATATTTTAAAAATAACAATGAAAATTACTTAATAAAACAAAGATTTTAAGCAACAAATGTTACCACATCATCTTTAAGAAAATTTAAATAAATTATAAAGATCAGATACAAATTGATATAATTAAATGAATTTTAAATAGAANTATATATATATCCCCTCCTAAATTGGCCTAAGGCAGTTTAAAGAAAGAAGAGAGAGGAAAAACATACGTAATCAATGAGAACAAATAATTTGTAATGTCAAAAAAAATAACTTATGGTAAGTTGAGCACAAAAGTTGAAAGAAAAACTAAAAGGAAATGGGAGGGTGAAATGAAAAGTAAACCGTTTAACAAAGAAATAGTATCAACTCCATGGGAAATGGTGAAAAAAAGAAGAGAAAATCATACCTCATGATCATTTGCATCCTTGGGGTGAAAAAGTGGAACTAATGAAGTGACACTTCTTGTGAGGAGGTTATCATTAAGTATGCAAACTTCCACTGCCTCTGTGACCCCATCGCGTCTAGGAAAGGTTTTTCTTACTTTTGCAGTAGGTCAACGCCTGAGCAAGTGAGCGTCGCTAAAACAGGACTGCAAGGTCCCCAACGTTAAGATTTTGAGACGAATAGACCTATTTATTCCTGTCAATGTAAATATTCTTTTCCAAAATTTCCAGACACTGTCAATTCGATATTGAATTACTTCCCGTTTATAGGTAGATGATTGGGAGACCTGTGCTTTAGGTAAAGCGTTCAAGACGCTGCCCGTAAGAAAATTTCCAAGCATGAAGAAATCAAAGTTTTCGGAGTCTTCAGGCAAAGGTGACAGTGGACGGGAGTTTAGAAGCATCACAACCTTGGCTAAAGTGGTCGTCAATACCTCGGAATCAGAAGGATGCTTTACAATAGTAAGTGCCTACAAGGTTTTTACTTACTTTCCAAATCCTTACGAAATGCGGAGCACGCCGCGGGATGAATTTATTTTCAAGCTCTTGGGTTCTAGAGCATTGCCGATCGACATTTCGATTTTCCTTTGGAACTCGAACACATCTTTTAGAATTTTTGAGGCCCCTACGAAATTAGTGGTAGTCCCCAGAGTAAGATAAACCTTTCAAAGGCAGCCAAGAAAGAGGAGGTGGATAAAGAAAAGACAAATTCTAAGTGGTGAGCCTTAGATGATTAACATAACTACAAGCATAGATACAATTTGCCTAAACTGGCATTCATCTAAATCGATTCTTTTATTAGAAAGGGTCCACTGTAATCTACACCAATCTGTCAGAACACTTGGCGCTGGAAGAATCTCTCCTTGGATAAGGGAGCCATCATTGGTTCACATGGCTGTATTGGGAGCAAATTGTGAGGAGAATCTTTACTCCCTATGTATACATATATACTTGCAGTTGCCAGTTTCTTATTGATTCCAGAAGTAGCCACAAGAGCGGGTTAGTTCCAGCAGTTCCTTTAAGATAAAATGCTCTCTTCGAACACACGGTATGAAAATTAAGAGCAGAAGATACCGTAACTGTTATCCAGACAGATAAGGCTTTAAGAGTTAGAAAACCCTTAGTTGATTACGTCATTATGACCTAATTAAACCCCACATATTAGTAGTTAACGGATTTTAGATTAAAAATCACCATAAGACCACCTCATAGAATTTTAGTAATCCACACTGGACCCTTCATTTTTTCCGCCTTTCCCTTTGAAATATGCCCACTCTACTCCAGAACCTCCTCCTACAACCCTTTCCTGTTCTCTTCCGAAATTTCCCAAACAAAACAAATTGGCGGAAAAAAAAAAAACTTTTTTGTTTAAAAATAATTTTTTAATTCTTCAGATCCCAAGACAGAATCCCTGACTAACCTCTCCTCAGAAAAAAATATATATTATTAGCAGATAAGAACCGTATACAAGAAAAAATATATAAGATGCCTGATGATTTGGGAGAGAGTGCCTGTCAAAATAGATTTTTTGGGACTTGACAGATCAGAAGGGCAGCATGCTACCTCCTTTTCTTAGCTGTCATTATGTTTGTTGTGATTTGATATGACTTGTTAGTTCTCATTTTTAATAAAGATAGGTTCCACTGCTTCTTAGTTGTAAATAACTTTATAATTCCTCATAGTAGAGTCAATTTAGCCAATTTTTAAACAAATGATTTTTCTGCAGGTGGATTCTCTCTCATGACTAGTGTTCAGGAAGGTGTTACATCCCATGCTCGAGTTAAGAGATTTTTAACATTGTCTCAGGGGAGAAAATAGCTTGTTCAAGGAAAAACCTTCTGTAATAAATAAATTGGAGGAGCTATTAGATCATTAAACACTTCTGCCAAGATCCCTATAACCTCTCTCCACCTTTGTGGTCTCAGCAAGTTCCATGGAAAAATTACTTACCCTGAGAAGACATGTGACCTAATTGAAAGTCAGTAGGCTTTCAAGGTTCATTTAAATCTTATTATTCAATCAGTTTTTCCTTGTGTTAAATTGGCTTCTTCACTTGGAAAATTGTGTAAAATCTTTATTGCCACTATCATTAAAACTTTAGCATGGATCATGCTTGAATTAAAACATTCTATACTAATCATGAATGATGATGGTTTTGGTGGGACATCAATGGAAATAATTCCAGACCTAAACATTTCATGGATATGTGGAAAGTTTATAAATCTAATTTATAAATTACACAACTTCCTGTTTCCTAGAATTAAAATCTCTTCTGAATGTCTAAACATTCAGGTGGCTTAAAAAATGAAATAGTTCAATGACCAAAGATGAGAAATCACATTTAACTTTGGGAGATAAAGACTACTATAAGGTTGTACCTAAACCAGTTGAAGAAGTCCATACAAATTTACATTAGTCTCCTCTGACCAGAGGTTGATAACACTTGCAGTATTTAGAGAAGTCTCACTCCTAGCAGCACCCTCACTGAAAGGTTTTGCATAATTTTCTCTCGACTCCAGCAAAGAATGATCTCTCCTTTTTCAACAGTCCTCCAACACATATTTGTAACATGTGGTTTGGGTTCACTCTGAGATATAGAGTGAGGCATCATCTTTAACCTCACTGTATTAAAACTGCTCCAAATACTTCTCATAATGAGTAAACACCACTGGCACCAAAACGTAATGAAATTTCTAAGAAAAAACAAGTTTGACAAGAACCACTGTTTTGATTTTATTTAATTAGAGGTTCTTCTATTCTATTTTAATAAGTCAACTGCAACCTCTTTTTATAGGAGAAAGGGAGTATGCAAATATTCCCCAAATGTATAGAATACTAAAAGTCTAGAACAATAAATATTATATATTTTGTTATTGGCAAAAAAATCTTCTTTTAAGATACTTAGGAATGTGTATTTTTGAATATACACACATGTATGCATATATAAGTTATAAACAAATAAAATTATTCTCATACCTTATATTCTCCGTCTTCATTGGTTTCTGTACACCATCTCCCAATGAAGACGGAGAATATAAGGTATGAGAGTTCTATATTCATTGGTGGTAGAAATAATAATAACCCTTTAGATTATTTACCTAAATTGCAAGAGTTGAGCTTTATTTCTGTTCACAAACCGAAGTTTTTCACCTTTCTCCTTCTATCTATTGCTTTTCTCTTCAGGCACCCGACCTCATATTAATAAGTTACTCTTATTNTCAATAAATAAAATATTAATGTAGTCTACTGCTTTTATTATTAAATTGCTCTACAAATAAATATTTATTAATAATTAAAAGAGAAAAAGTCATACTGGCATAAGAAGTGAAAGTTTCACCAAGAATTGTCAGGAAGCAGCTGATTTGTTAGTGACCAAAAGGCCACCTCGAAAGTGAGAGGTTGGGTAAAGTTGGGCATCTTTGCCAGGAAGATTAGGAGGCTTCCCCTTTCATCGACTTGAGGGGGGGACTGACTAATTGATGGTGCTTTAAATTAGTTAACCCCCTTAACTCACATGATTACAAAAAAAATAATATGACAGCTCATATATTATTGAGAAAATAAAATAAGGAAACCTTTAGTTCTTATCTTATAATACACAATGAAGAATCTATAATTTTAGCAGTGAAATAAATTTCTATTATGGATGAATGAAAAATAAGAAACAAAAATTCAATGTTAACCATTACAATTCACGATTTCAGTAAGATATGAGTCAGAGATAAGAGGGGTTAGTTTAGTTGGCACCCATACATACATAAAACCTAGATTTTATGGCCTTTATAGGCATACTCAATACTTTTTATTTTTTAAACAAACTTATTTTTTTTTCTGTCATAT
>KZ808007.1:254230-266646 GCA_000696205.2 Oncopeltus fasciatus
AAAAAAAAAAAAAAAAAAAAAAAAAAAAAAAAAAAAAAAAAAAAAAAAAAAAAAAAAAAAAAAAAAAAAAATGCAGTATTTAATCAAGTTTCTTTTGAGCAAAAAAAAAAAAAAAATAAAATAAAAGAAGAAGCTCTTTTATTTTATTTTTGAATCATATTAAGGGAGGTATTTCAGAATGGGACTAAGAGAGCTAAGTAGTGCATCTTTTTTTAAATGGAGAAACTTAATTTAGCACTCATTCATTATTCCGTAAACTCTTAGATTAGTTATTAAATAGCTGAAATAGAAAAATTTGGAAGGAAGGGTTAAGGTAAGAACTAATTCAAAAATGTTAATACCTATTTAGCTGTCTTATTTTAACTCATTGTTCTTATCACCTGCTAAGATATAATAAACCATTACTTATTACTTATAAGGGTGTTTTAACAATCTTTAATATTTAATTTTTGCAAGACAGACTTCCAAACGTCAACTATATCAAATTAGGGAAACCTTCAGTTGAGGACAGGCTTCCTTGAGCAGGCTTTCCTGAAACAGAAGGACAAGCTCTTACCTTAATACCTTTTGCTTGTTAGCACGTGGTACAGTGGTTTGATGGTTCAAGTACTGGACTCCTGGACCAAAGGTACGAGGTTCATTGCTAACAGTGTCATTTTTTTGAGGGGGGGGGGGATTTGTAATGACCCATAGGATTTTTGGTGTGCTTCTAGGAAACACCCAGCCCTATTAGGAACCATTCTTTATGGAATGGGAAAAAAAATCAGTCGGGCAGAATGGTGTGCTTACTGCCTTCTCTTGTGTGTCTTTGGTTGAGAATAAATATAACTTTAACATGTATTTCCCTCTTGGCCTATATGGCCTGTAGCTGAAATGGTCTGTTAGCATGTAAAAAGTTAATGAAAACTTATCAAAATTATTATTCTTAGCACATAAAATATTAATGAAATATGCTCAATCAAACTAACACAACCAGAGCTTTTGATTCAATACAGTTTTATAATTTAACTGCAATAGGTTAGCTGTGGATCGAATAAAAAACTGACACAGGAAATCAAATTTCCCCAATACAAACCATCTTTTTGCAGGTAACTGTTGGATATTTGGATATATATATATATCTGTGTGTGTGTGTGTGTGTGTGTGCATATGAGATGTGGCTCTTAAATAAAGAGCCTGATGCTGCTAAAGAAGAACTAAGGATTCGCCAATTACGAATGACAGACAGCTGTGCAGCTTAAAGCCTTCTCTTTCGATTGCAGCGCCTCAGTATTTTCTGGCCGTAACCTTCGTTTATGTGAGAGGAGTTTGTTTCGTTTTGCCAAAATTATCAAGGTAAGGGTAATAGTAGAGCAACGAATGTCGTGATATTTCACATGATATTAAAAGGTAAAACCCCTACTGAAACTAATCGTCTATTAAAAGAAGTATATGTCGATGAATATTTATCACGTACGCGAGTTTTTGTGGTTCAAGCGTTTTTAAGATGGCCGAGAAGAAGTTGGAGATGTTGATCTCTCGGGTCGCCCTTCCACGTCTAAAACGGATGAAAATATTGAAAAGGTAGATCATCTGGTTCGATCTGACAGTCGGTTAACAATTCGTGAGATTGCTGAAACTGTTGGAATTGACAAAGAATGCGTAAGGCAAATTTTACGTAACAACTTGAACATGCAAAAAGTCTCTGCGAAAGGAGAGCCGGAAATTCTCACAATCGAACAACAAAAAGCTTGTAAAAAAAAAAAAAAAAAAAAGAGTGTACTGTCACTTTAGTTGCCATTAAAAATCTTGGTTTTTCACTTACGATCTCGAAAAAAAAACATCAATCCATGTATTGGAAGGGTCGAACCTCATCGAAAGCTAAAAAAAGCTCGAATGAGCAAATCGAAATTCAAAGCGATGATGATAGTTTTTTTCGACATTCATGGGATTGTGTACCTTCAATGGGTTCCTGAAGGTCAAAGTATTAACCAACATTACTACCGTGTGGTTCGTGCTCAACTCCGCGTAAGAGTAAGGAAAAACGACCCGAATTGTGTAAGAACAAGTACCCACTTCAAGACCCATCAAGACAACTCACAATGCATTGTCTGTCAAGATGTTTCTAGCCACACAAGCACATCATCCCAGTTTTAGATCATCCGCCTTATTCGCCTGACCTGGCACCATGTCACTTTTATCTGTTCCCAAGGTAAAATCTGCATTAAAAGGAACAAGATTTTAGTACGTTGAAGCTGTAAAAGAAAAAGTTGCAAGCGTCATGCAGGAGCTCACAGAACAAGAATTCAAGCACTGTTTCGAACA
This sequence comes from Oncopeltus fasciatus, assembly GCA_000696205.2. Classification (NCBI taxonomy): domain Eukaryota; kingdom Metazoa; phylum Arthropoda; class Insecta; order Hemiptera; family Lygaeidae; genus Oncopeltus; species Oncopeltus fasciatus. The sequence goes on from KZ808007.1 coordinate 256,535, forward strand.
ATGGAAAATTCCCTTGGAGCGCTGTAAAGATAGAAGAGTGGTGGTCTATATTGAAGATGATAAAAACTAATATTTTCGGATTTAAGGTGTCTTGTAATTTAGTGTTTTTTTAAAAACATAAACTTAAAAACCAGCATGCCCCAATTCAGACAGTCGGAGTGACTTGCTAACTAAACATCTGTTATTTTTGTCTTGCTGATAAGAGATAAAATTTATTTTGTAGTTGTGCATTATATTAAGCTAGAAAAGGTGGGAGAATGATTAATAATAATACAATTGTTATTAAATTAATGGCTTCAAATAAAACCTAGGTTTAGATCAACTAATTTTACTAAAATAAATTCCAGACACTCAAAACCTGTTCGATAATTATAATCTTTAGTTTCTTACTAATAAAAATTAATAGCACTCGACATGATTATAATGTTTCGTGAGAAGTATATGAATGCGCTTGATTTCGCACACAGTAGACTATTTAAAAGTAAATGGCTTTAATAGGCAAAAAAAAAAAAAAAAAAAAAAAGAACAGTCTGCTAACAGAATGAAATTAATCCAGCAGAACTTGGGAAAGAGTTAGTAATCTAGGGCAGGTGGTTGAGGGGGTAGTCCTGCGGCCAATCAATACTCGGGAGGGACCTGATGGCCCCGACAACAGGGTCGATGAGAGCTTCTAAACCCTCATTCTCTCACTACTCGGAGGTAATCTCCAAAGGAACAAGATTGCTTTGGAGGAACCGAGGTCAAGGACAATCAACCCCCATTCCAAAAATGTTAGTTCCTAAGGCGCTCTTTTTGTCAATCTAACTGAATACATTTTAAGATTTTGAAGGACTCCATAGAAAACCAGCGTCTCTACATTTACAGGGCTTCGACTTCTGCTCACCTTGATACAGGCCTTCTTCACGGATAGATTCTAAGAATTGATCAATACAATGAGGAAAAAAAAAGTTCCAGTAAAGATTGCCGCACTTTGAATGAATGCTTTAAAATTTAAAAAATACAAGAAATTGTTGGTTATTATAAAATTAACCTAATTACGACTATGTTTATTTGATTCCTTAATTCAATTTTCATAACTAAAATTTTTTGCCTGAAAATCTAAAAAACTATTCACGTGGGAAATTTGAACTCTGCACCAGGCATGAGTTCCATGTGGCTCCTAAGGTCCGTGCCACTTGCAATAATCTATTACCTATGCATAAAAGCTATGGATTGAAGGATGCATGAAGAAAATAGGATGTTTATTTAGAGCCGTAAGATGCACCCGTGAGCAGAGCACTGAGATACAGAACTGCTGTGCTCGCTGAAATGAGAAGTCTGGTTCCCTTCGCGGACTCTTTTTAAAACAGAGCTATTTCCATGACCGTAACGCTACTCCTATATTTCAACCAATTTTATTATGAAAAATTTACTGACCCATGAATCATGAAGAAATCAATGATCCATAAGCCTATACTAAGGCTAACTAAATAAAAAAATCTCAATTGAAATAAATATTATTGTGATATTTAATCAGATCTCTCTTGTGGAAATTAGGACAGCTAATCACGTTGTTACCTTGATTTGATAGAATTCAACCCATATTTGCATGTGTGTGAGAGAAAAATCGTCAGTCTTCATTACTGACAGAGATACGAAATTGAAGAATTGAAATAAGACAAATGAGCTTAGTTTACGATGGTTCCGTGTGACGGGCTTTTTAAATTAAATTAAATTTTTTTGTTTAATAAAAATTCTTATTTATTTTTTCATAGTACATTGCGGGATACACACAACTTGTGCAATTATTTTTAAAGTGCAGTAAAAATAGTAATAAATTGTTCAATCCATTAGATTTCTAAAAATGACATAAAATATCTTTAAAACCTTTAAGATGTAATATAATAACTTTTTGCTTTAATTCTCATTAATATTTGCAATAAAATAAGGATCTTAAGAATTTGAATGTATCTAATACATTTTCCTTATACACACTGCCAAGAAAATGCAGCCCGTCCGTGACTGAGTCATGGGAATGTGAACTTAGGGACAGGACGTCCTCTTTCGTCTTCATGATAGACATCCCTGAAGATGGCTTACAATGTAAGCCGAAACGAATTGGGAGAATTCAATAAGTTTATAATTTTGGACTATATTCGGATCTTTGTTCGGCTTTGGAAGAGGAATAATATGTGATTATTTCCAGGAGCTCGGAAAATATTTTAGAACCCTACTATATAATTTATACTCTTATATCTGGGACGCCAATTGAACAGGAAGGATTCATTCGGGTCCCACAATCCTGGTGCTGTGGATTCAAGTCCTGTCCCTGGGCTGGCTTTTATCAAGTAAAAAAAAAAAGGTTTGCCCAGTACCACAGAAGTTTAAAACAGGGGGGGCTACCTGTTGATAACTCACATCATGAGCCAAAGTGGTTGAAAGGAAAATGTGTTAAAAAAAAAAGAAAAAGAAATGTGAAAGATACTCGAAATCGAGAGATTGTGATTGATTCCTCCCTGGTAATCGACTGAACCTATGTATATTACCGAGGTACAGTTTAAAACCTCCTTTCCGAAACGACGAATATTTCGGTTTTTATTTGAGTAATAAACCTTAATACAAACTGAAGATAGGAATTTGAAATTTTGCTTCAGTGTATATTTCTTTATGTTTCGAAACAACTAGTTACAGAAAAAAAAAAAAAAAAAAAAAAAAAAAGTGTATGTGATGTATATCATGTGCTGAATTCAGCAATCCCAATAAGAGCTGGGTTCTATCCATGGAAGCCTTCTCTATGTTCTCTAACTGAGCAGTGAAATTTTGTGGTTGCTCAGAAGACTCGGAAATATTCGGTACTTGTTCAGCTTTCTGTCGATTATATAAGCTGTTTGGAATTGGCTGAATTCAAGGCAGGAGTTATGTTAGGGACAGTAATTAGTTTTTCTCAAAAATAAGTAGTTGGTTTACTTTCAACGAAATCTGCCCCCTCCCCAAATACTTCGAGGGCATATGGAAGAGAAATCGAATCAATACGGGGGCGCGTTGAAGAGCCGAAGCTAGCTAGCATGCTCCAGGGAGTGGGTCAATGTGCACCCTCGACCTTACAACCTGTTGATCGTGCACCTGTGCTGTTAAGGCCCCTTCAGCCACGACCTTACAGAGCATCGCATTCGCCTGTCCTCATCTAGTACTAGTCACTGTCTTTCTTCACAGACAGAATAAATTCTATGTTTAGAATGCTCTTATTCTAAAGGCAAACGTCCATATGAGAGCACAAGGGAGTCTATTAGAAAGAGACGGAGATATTTATGTTCGCCAAATGACAGGACTCCTGAAATTTTCCTAAAAATTTTTTTCCCAATCCTATACAGGAAAAAACAAAAAAACACGCTTCGTTCAATTAAAATAAAAATTAAAGGAAATTCTAAGCACTGGTGGAGAGGGGGGATTGGAGGAGGGACAAATTAGTTTATATATTTTTTACAAATACTTCTTCCGGGCTCAACCGTGTCTTGGAGTTTTTAGGTGCCAAGCTTTCGCACATCGTGTGATGGCTTCTTCAGGGTTGAATGGAGAATGAGCTCATTTACACGACGTGCGAAAGCTTGGCACCTAAAAACACCAAGGCACGGTTAAACCCAGAAGAAGTATTTGTAAATATGTCTGAGGACCGTGGAAGCCTACGTGAAAATATATTTTTTATTATCAGTGATATAATAAATTAAAAAAATAGCGCATAATTGGTGCAATTTCTGTCATTTATGGTCTGCAATATTTAAAAAAAAATACTCAAATTATGGTAGAGGACTAACACGAGTGAAGACGGTGTTGAAGCTGCTATCCATTACATGATATCAATATAGCCTAGATACTGTATCAGATTACTGTATCCAATATAGCCCTGAATTTAATTTTTTTTTTAAATAGTTTTCTTCATCTGCATAATCTGCTAGTAAATTTTTTATTAATAATAAAATTTATTACTATTACTTGTTAATGATTTACGAAAGCTATAGACAAATNATAATTTTAAAAAATACATTTTTTTAAATTTGTATTTTTTGGATCTACCTTGACCGAACCCCAACAAAAAAAAATCCAATAATAATATCTACGGTAAAAAAAACTCTCCATTTGAAATCATAAGTGTTTGATAAAATGAAATTTTATGAAATTTCTCTAACAAATGTTCTCTAACAATTTTATGAAAATTGCATATTGAGGACAAGGGTAAAGGGGAGAACGAACGATGCTGATACAGTATCCAAAATTACGTAGACCGTTATTTCTATGTTAAATACACAACCTGCAATTTTTATTCTTTAGTTTTCCCGCCTACAAAATTTGGTCAAAAGGGAGGATTTTGAGAAACAAAAAATTTGCAAAAAATAAAAGGGATAAGAAAAAGACGAATAAATAAGTAAAAAATAAGGTGGATTTAGAACGTTATATCGAACAAAGTCATGTTATATATGAATAGCCGTTCACTACAATATCGAAGATATTTAAGAATATAAATTTAGATATCCCAATTTAAGTCTCGACTGGCGTAAAACAAACTTCCTGCCATTCTTATTGTCTTTTTTGGCTTATAAGTTATAAATGGTTTTTTTTTTTTTTTTTTTTTTGCCAATGGTTATTGAAACCAGCAGTCTAAGGTAACTGTTAAGTTTTCTCAGCTTCTGCATGACGGACTTTATATTAGCACTATGGAATTTTGTGGTTGAGACAGTTCTTTTAACAAGGACACAATATTTACAATACACAAAAAGCCCTGGAGTGTAATGTAATAGAAGAGCCTTCGCCAAGGGCTCTCGGAGAGGGTCGGACAGATCAATAATCCCGGCCCGCCGCGCCTAAAGGGATGTGCTATATTTACTGGAGGGGGTGTTGGTAAACACGAGGGGCCTTGACACTTGCTTTCCCGGGCCATTCACACCTCACAGCTGTAACTGGCCCACACTCCCACGGATAAATCAGAAAATTAACTACAGAAATATAAAGCTGGAGTGATCAATATCTGAGCAGTCAATGTAAGCAGTAGCTCGGGAACTTCCAGCCTTCCGTTATTTTCATAGGAATTGAATACCACAAAAATATTGTGAGAATATTAAATATGTGACAAAAACCCTGTAGGAACAAGAATTGCTTCTTCAGGGGACAGACTAAACTACGTTCGCAAATACACATGAGCGGTAAAGGGATTATAAAATATCGTTAAATTCTAAATAGATTAGAAGACAAGCCTCTTATGTGAAGTACCAATGGTAGTTAAGCTTTGTTCAGCAGAAGTTTTTGAAGAATCATTTGCATGTACACCGTACCCCATTAAGTTGTGACAAGTAGTCACCCTCTCTCTTTAAAAGTAATTTCACCTTCCTCTATAAACTCTAAGCAGTATGAATCCAGGGAATTAGTAATGAATAATTGTATTAGTGTAATACCTAGTCGGTTGATTTGGGAGCTCCAGCTATCTCCGGAAATCTGAACAGAATACAATTTTGTGGAATATTTATGCATATTAAAAACATTTCTACTCGTCAAACTCCGATTTTCACAACTAATGGAACTGAAAGATTATCGTCTCAAATCAGATGGATCTCGAAGGAAGACGAGAGATAACCTACTAAAAGAAAATAAATCTAAGGTGTCGTCCAAGAATAAATAACAACCATATAACTGTGTAATAGTTAATTGTTCTAACATTCGAAAGATAATATATCGACTCAGAACTTCCTTTTGGTCTACAATACAAGAAGAATTGATATATTTCCGTAAAGCCTATAATTTCATCGATTTAATAAAATTAATAATTAAAAGAAAGCTTCCATATCATTAGAAAAAAATAAACAAAGGATAATATAATTAAAACGGTTGAAGCACTTTGGAAGAACTCTCAAGCCTCGAGTATGCTTTAAAATATGCCCCACCATAAGTCTTCGTGACATCACAAGCACACTTCGAATATCTTACTATCGATCCGTGTCGGAGATTAAGAATAAGTAAGATATGGTCGATATTTAATGAGAATCTGATGGACTTCTCCTTTACCTGGATATACTACTCATTAGAAAATCCGGTGGACGAGTTCTGAGTGATTGGTACACTAAGACGACTCATTCGGGTCGCCTCTTTCACTTTCACTCATCCCATTCTGTTTACCAAATTACCAATGTCATGAAGAACTAGATACAACGGTCTCCTTCCATTTTTGACCCCTCCTTTAACTTCACCACTACTGAGCTTTCCCTCTTCATTGATACGCAGCCTAATATACTAATTTTACGATTCCCATTCATCTTTTCCAACTCTACCCAATAACTATTCACACCTTTTTATCGGTCGCTTTCTTAAATACCTAGACTCACAGTTATATATATATGCAAACTGCAAATTCTGTTCATCTGTATACTTCCCTTCAAGATGCTAAAACCTTTTCCCTACACTCTAACGTAGTTTATAAAAATCAATGTTCAGAGACTAATTGTCAGACTTCTCAGTAAAAGAATCAAACAGCACTTATAGCATCAAGAATCTCTATATTAATGTTTCATCACTCTTTCATCATCCACCAGCCTTTCATCACTCTGAGCCTTTCCAAAACAAAGTGCGGATTTCGGAATTTCTGTATTTTGGTCGGAATCCTGCTTCTATTAATGGCTGGTAGGACAAAGCATATCTTCTGTCTATTCCAATATTTCTCGAATTATTCAAAAGAAAAACTAAAAACATTCCAGTTGGCTATTTTCAGTTACATTATAAGTAAATGTCTTAGTCCCATCACTTGCCTGGTTCAGTTTATGATTTACCCATTCCTATTTCCCACTTTGTTACCTTTTAATCAGTTCACCTGTCGTTTTATATGGGATCATTTACATAAGTAGGTACTTTCCTCCGTACATAAGTACATATATAGTGATATCTAATTGCAGTAAGCTTATTTTACTATAGTAATTTATTATATTACAAAAAATATTACTTATAATTATTATTGCATTTATTTCCCGAAATATTTTTAAATGTTCCTCTTCTTTTCGTTTTTGTTATATCTTACATATACGTATAAAACACTATTTAATTTCATAGTATTCTTACTTCAATCAAACAATTTCATTTTTATAGTCTATAACACAGGACATTTTTTAGGGGTTTGATTTCAATCCTGATTATGGCTCACATCATCTAACAAATGTTAATTTTTGTGCATCTATTTTACATTCAAGCCCAAAACCTTACCATTTTTGTAGAGGTAAGTAAGGAAATAGTGAGAATCCTGCTGAGGTAGCGTAGTCTAGATTCGACTAGCAGCTTAAGCGAGAGGCCTCGGGTTTCATATGAAAATTAAAAATTATATGTTTAAATATGGCTGAGCTAGGTCACGTGAGTTCCAAGAGTGTGAATTAAAGATAAATATTATCATATCATTAAAATTTAGTAGTTTATACATTATTTATCATTATATTCTAAAGTAAAAAAAAACTTTTTTAAACGTCATCCAAGTGCATAAAAATATTTCATTAGCTTAATTATTATCAGGAATGAGATAGTATTTAACTAAGCTATTATCAGTCCACTGGTACTATGGTATATACTATGATATATATAATACACACACATGCATAATTATGTGTAAGAGAAATAAGAAACACATAGTATTTAGTCCAATAAAGCAATTCTAATAATAAGGAAACAGATTATACTGATATTTGAATATTCTTAAATTTGTAGCCGGTTTGTGGACCCACAATTAAGTTTTAAATAAAATCCAAGATGCCAAGTTGTCTTTTCTACAATGTATTTATACAAATTTGAGCGACATGGAGATCACCTCTCATTTCCAGTGCTCAGAAGATGACCTAATGTCAAAAGCGCTTAAGTTTGTATAAATACATTTTGGCCTTCAACACTTAATATTAATAATTCGTTCTACTCAATATATAAATATAATGCAATAAGAATTTATAAGATTATGAATATTTTCTGTCCCAGATCAAAAACTTTTTGCTTTTAAAAAAAATAACAAGTATAATCAACATTACATCTAAAGCCACCCCCCACTTTCTCACTCTCTTACAAACTCATGTGAGTGAACACGCTTCAGCACTCAAAACCCCATAGAAGAAAAAAATGTTGAAGCTTACCAGAGCTACCATACTGTCAATAGCTTTGTTGAAACGGTCGCAGAGGCTTTTCATACTTTCATAACTGAAAAGGAAGAAGAAAAAGAAAATGTAAATAAAAATCCAAATGCAGAGATAAAACATAGTGTATGTAAAACAAGATAAAATAGATTACCCTTGAGTAAAAGAAATTACAGTCCCATTAACTGGAACAGAATTTATACAGAGGGAGAACTGAAACAGACAATCCGAAAGCCTGCTCATGTAAACACTACTTAAAAAGATTAATAGAGATTAAACATTTTTTAATGAACAAAAGTTAGCAAAAAAATTAATAAAAAACGGGGAACTAATATTATATCTTACCACAGGCCGCTTTCCATTTGCACCTTCCGCCTTGTACCTGCTCCCCCCACTCCTGTTACCTCTCACTTTGTATAAAAGTAAAATTTATATTTTTAGTCATGGAAATGTGAACTTAAGGACAGGACGTCCTCTCTCATCTTCATGATAGGTAGGTGTGGCAAATTACTGTTTTAATGATATTTCAAATTTTTCTTGTAAATAAGCTGTTTGTTTGCATGTTTTTTTTTTTTTTTCAAACTGGTTCTTTTTCAAATTGTATTTCATAAAATTTTAAATTTTCTTACATAGCTTTCTACATTCATACTCTTGATATCACATTATATTATTGCAATTCTCTATTATACTAATTTCAATTATTATTGTATTCTCATGACATTGTATTCCTACAGCCCTGAAGATGGCTTACAATGTAAGCCGAAACGTCGGCAGATAATCCTTTATTAAAAAATACATTTTTCAAATTTGAATTTTTGGATCTACCTTGACCGAACCCCAACTAAAATCATCTTAGAATTATATCTTACCTTTTTTCAAAATTTAAAGATTGAGAGAACAAGATAGTGAACCATCCATGAACATCTTTTGGCAAAATCAGTGTGAATTGCTGAAACACCCTGAACATCTCTTGGTGAGATAAGAACGAAGCGACTATAAGATCCGCGGTATAACTTTCACTAATGTTTTAGGAGCTAATAGTATTTAAATTGAAGTAAGGTGACGACAGACAAAAACGAAATCCAACATTTCAATAGAATAACTTCCCTTTTTCCACGTATACAAGATCCAACATTAAAAAAAAATGTTTTGTCTGCATCTTGGTTTCATGCAATGTAAAACATCTCATTTTGAGAGGTTACGATTTTGTTGGGTATTCAGGTCGAAAATAAGTCGACTAATGTCGAGAGTCTAACCTCCGAGTATACTTTCGATACTAGTGCGGGGAATTTAATAACTTATCAGACTTGTCTCGGTAGCATAAATGGAAAATGCACCGGCCCGGGTAGCAGGAGATCCAGGTTCGAGTCCTGGCTGGGACAGTTAGATTTTTTATTCTGTTCCCTTGCATTACAAATTGTTAAATTTACGTGGGATTAAATACCACAAAAAATAATATTGATTAAGTTAAGATAAAATGTTTTTTCATGAAAAACTTTACAAGGTTTATTGATTAATGGCTTGTAACTACAAGCCAGGCCAATAAGGGTAATACTATACCTTTATTGACTTGTTTTGCCAGAAACAGCCTCAAAGGCGGTTTTTATTCTAAGTTGAAACGTTAGCACATAAAATCTGTCAATGTGTTCTATGAATAATATCTAGTAAATTTTAAAATAGAAAACTTTTTTTCTGACCGAACCTCAACTATTGATGTACTCTTACCCCGTACAGTCAATTATCGAACTCCATATTTGATTATCATTATTAAATGTAATAAGTTTAACAATCAACTATAAATATTTTATACAATTCTTAACAGGTTTTTATTATTTTAAATTTTATCTAGTTATAAGAATGTAATTTTGTAGTAGACTAATTAGTGAACCCAATACTGAACCATTGTTTATTAGCTAATTATCGTGAAGGAAATGCAGAGTATGAGATCCGGGTAACATTTACATTCTAAATGAATATATTTAATAAATATTT
>KZ808008.1:12291-34351 GCA_000696205.2 Oncopeltus fasciatus
TTCAATAGCAACCACGTGCGTACAATTGACAAACTCGCAAAGGTTATGTTTACTACTTATGAACAGCTGATGAGAGGGGTGTTATGTAAACAAACATGTGTACCAACTGTTGGTGATGAAATATTTCATTTGTTGAAAACTCAATATATATATAATAGAATGATACTATATCTTGAAAACAAGAGCTAATATATAATTTTTATGGTCATTTTCGGTTTTAACACGTGGAAATACATTAAAATCAGCTAATTTCAACCCCGAAACAAAAACTTTGTTGTTCAGTGTAATAGATGTAGACGAATTTATGAAGATGGAGACCAATAAGTCTCACAATTTAATTCTTATTTACTCACAAAGATGTTTTTGCCAACTTAAGTCTTTCTCAGTTTTAGGATATATCAGGAAAATACAGTTTAATAAATGATTACCAAAATACAACTAAGTGAGATAATGAAAGACAGATTAACAATTTATCAAAAAATAATCAGAAATAGCAACCAGCTACTTTTAAAATATTAGCTACACAACTTTACCTATTTCTTACTTATCCATAGATTAATATATTTATTCATGGTTAAATTAAAATTTTGTTAACCACTATTCAAATGAATGATGATAACTGAAAATCATTTTTTTCCTGCGCGTATTTGTGTGAGCAGGGCTTGTAGAAAATTTGTTTTTAACTAACTCAAGTTCCATGTTGGGTTTATTATACAGTTCTTTTAAAAAACTAATTCCAGTTGTTGTCTAGTTGCCTGTGCAGAAGTAAGGGTCTGTGAGTAAAGGGGGCAGGTCTAATTGTACATTGTTTACTAACAGCCTTTCGCCCAGCAAACAGGAACTCATCCATCATTTATAATCACCATGTGAGCCAGGGTTTTACTTGTCAGGGAGGAGTAGCATATTTTAGCAGATTTTAAGTGGGGAAATCAAGCCATTCAACATGATTCCATGACATTAATTTTTTTTTTAAATTTCAACGATTGGAATTTTCATTGCAAAAAAAGGTGTAAAACAGTAAAAAAAGAATCAAAATTGAAGAAAATAAAATAAAGAACCATTTGTTGGTTAAAAAATATTCAGAATTAGTACTAAATTCTAAGGGATACTGATTGTTTTACCAAATGAATCAATAGTGTTGTATAAGAATACAACAATAATCTATACTCCTTCATCCTAAGTCAAAGAACAATAAATTAATTAATGGGTTAACATTTGGAGATTTTGTGCATCTAAGTAATTTATGTTTACATTTGTAAAAAAAATTGTTTATTAAAAGTCCATCTCATCCTGCTCTTCGGCCCAGGAGAAGACAGGATACTTGAAAAACTTTTGCGGGATAATTTCAGCTTCTCAGCAAATAATGCAGCCAACGAAATAAAATTTGTTATAGGAGTCAATGCAATGGCACTTTACTCCCCTTCTACTCTCTCCTGGACAGTATTCTCCTGCTTTTCGGCCTAGGAGAAGACAGGTGAACATGAAAGATTATCGCGGAATAACTTCAGCCACTCTCTCTCACTGGGGTCTTGATGCCTCAAGAGTAGGTAGCCTTGCTGCAGTCATCGTAGTGATATTTACTATGGGAGAGAATACATACGAACTTTTCTCCCCTTCCTATGAAAGCCTATTCCGGATTAACGTGGGTTCCTCTCACTGGGGTCTTGATGCCTCAAGAGGAAGTAGCCTTGCTATAGTCAGCGTAGTGATATTTACTATGGGAGAGAATACATACGAACTTTTCTCCCCTTCCTATGAAAGCCTACTCCGGAATAACGTGGGTTCCTCTCACTAGGGTCTTGATGCCTCAATAGGAAGTATCCTTGCTGTAGTCGGCGTTGTGATATTTACTAAGGGAGAGAATACATACGAACTTTTCTCCCCTTCCTATGAAAGCCTATTGCGGAATAAGGTGGGTTCCTCTCACTGGGGTCTTGATGCCTCAAGAGGAAGTAGCCTTGCTGTAGTCAGCGTTGTGATATTTACTATGGGAGAGAATACATACGAACTTTTCCCCTCTTCCTATGAAAGCCTATTGAGGAATAACATGGGTTCCTCTCACTAGGGTCTTGATGCCTCAAGAGGAAGTAGCCTTGATGTAGTCATCGTAGTGATATTTACTATGGGAGAGAATACATACGAACTTTTCTCCCCTTCCTATGAAAGCCTATTCCGGATTAACGTGGGTTCCTCTCACTGGGGTCTTGATGCCTCAAGAGGAAGTAGCCTTGCTGTAATCAGCGGTATGATATTTACTATGGAAGTGAAGGCGGTGGGACTTTACTTTACTTATACTCCATCATTGACTCCCTTTATAACATCCTCCTACTCTTCGGACCAGGGGAAGACAGGTACTTAAAATCTTATCTCTGAATGACCTTGGCACGTGTGTGAGTACGATTTTTCCCTTGGGTTTGAAGATCAAAAAGTACTACACGTACCCAGAGTATGCATTTCTCAAGTGCCAGTCCGGGTTGCTACCCAAAAAATCCTCAAACATTCATGTATATTTTTTTAGGACGTGCGATCAAAGGTAATCATTCGATCCCAATTTTTAAAATATCATTTTTTTTCTTTTTTTGAGAATCTTAGAGCTTTAACGTCGTTGGAAAAACTATTTCAATATTTTTAACAATCAATTTTTTATTTATATTTAGCATTAGGTGTAATATGAAGAGAAAAAAATAGTTTAGGGCAATTTTTGGAAATACGCTTTAGGTAAGTATAATACGAAACAAAATTAATTTTTATTATTTTGTAATAATGAATCACAGGTTATTCGGAATTATTTAAGTTAATTTTTTTCTCAACGAATGAGAAATATTTAATAATTCGTTATTCGTTAACGATATATAAGTGGGTTATATTTAGATAATTTTAATCGTGATTTAACTAAATTTTTTGCAAGACTGCTAACTACCGGCATCACACTTTCGCCGCTAAGGAGAAGTAGCCATTATTCAGTGGGGCACGTCCTTTGACTCTGATAAATATCTTTCTTCTACAGATATCTGCAAACCACCCACTTGCCCGTCTTTCTACCCTTCACTTTCAAATAAATTTCATATATATTTACATTTTTCTATCTGTTTTGCATTAGAAGTATGTTGGGACGAAATAATGCGGAGGGAAAGACAGGCTTCGTCTCTTGCATGAACAATGAGAACAGGTGCAGACTTTATTATTTACGAGCGCTTGCAAGGTGCGAGGTGGGAGGGGGCTGCCCAAAGGAGTCCCTAACATAAATTGCCTTTTTAAACTTAAATTTTATTACATTTTTCCAGAAAAAATCCATGAAGCTATGCACATTTGTATCATCATGATGCGACTTTTGAAAAATATTATTCTTGGCCAGTTCTGAGGAAGGGGAGCAAGAATTATGGTCCGTTCAAATTATTAAGATTAAGACGTTTTATTATGATGAAAAATACAGTAGCCATTTTGTAATACTGTAAGGTATAAACGTGATAATCAGTACAGAAATAAAGTAATTAGTCGTCATAAATAAAGTAATTTGGCGCCATACATTCTGCCTTAATAGTTTATTCGGATGTAAATAATTATGGTAAAAATATTCAGGCGTATGTAGGTTTTCAGTGTTTTACAAAGTTTATGTTTTTGTATATATTTACACTGACTAAATAGTCTTATTTATGCACTATCAATTTTCAAATTTTTACTACTTCAAAGCTACGACATTTTCACCCGTTTAAAGTTTTTCCGATATAAGCTATTTCTAAATTTTTAAATTAGCTTAAGATCTGAAAAACTTTTTAAAAAAGAGTACAGCATAATCCTTCCCAAGATTAAGTTAATAATTAACAATAATTAAGTTAAAAGTAAATATTTTAAATAAACATTAACAGAAAATAAATTTAACAATTATGATATTAGTAACTGTGACATTATTGATTATAGGCAATCTTTTATCCATATAATGATTCTGTAAAACGTATGTTTCTCTAAACCACATATCACTCATAAATTTTTTATTTTTCTGATGAGAGAGCTCTAAATATATTCCCACTATTCTTTATATGATAGACTGTATTCCAACCCCTTCAACTATTCTTCATTTAATTGACTATTTTCATCTTTGTTTTAGGAATTTAGTGGATAATTAGTAAATAGCACCTGGTATGTCATGTATGTATGCTTGAGAAAAAATTAAGAAGAAAATATGAATAATCTCATAATTTGGATTTATGTTTTAGTCTTGCCTAAATTCGGCACAAATTTAGTACAGGAAAAAATGAAACTTATATAAAAATATTTCTCTTTAAGCTGAGCATAACTAAGTGAAAAGTTCCTATTAAATTGGTATTTCAGAATTTGAAATTATTTAAGAGAAGATTTAAGCCGAGTGGGAAATCTACATTGGCTCTCTGAGGGAAATATGTAATCTGAGATAAGTCCAGTACTAGTCTGGTTTACGCTAGAACAGCAAGGGTGGTTGGTGTTATGCTGGCTAAGGCAGGTCAAGCCAACCCCTACAAAAGGGGAATTATAGTCTACACTTCAGAGAGACCCTTAACCCTCGGAATAAATAGTGGACACATCACCTCTACCACCCCTAACCATCCCTCTTTATCGCTCTCGCTCTGTAAATCTCTCAGTCTTCAACTCTTAAATTCAGACACATTTCTCTCAATTTTCTCTCTCTCTCTCTTTCTCACTCTCTCTCTGTTCTTTCTTTTACTAACTTTTATTTTATTCACTTACTCATACTGTACTTCTCTTTCCATTTCTATTCATTTATTACTTCTTCTTCATTCTTCTCTCCACATTTCAACACAAATAGTTATTCACTTTCCTTTTCTCAAGCCTGGTAGAAATCAATCCATTCCTCCGACTTTAAAACTTTTTAAACTACTTTTTCGTCCTTTCTCATATTTTCTCATTCTCCGTTGTAAGTTAGGGTTGTTCCCATACCTGCGGTACGATCAATTAAAAGTTTTGCTTTTTTTTTTTTCGCTAATCGTCATTTCAAAGGGCACACTCCGCTCATCTGCAACTCTTTTTTTTTTTTTAACTTTTATTTATTTATTACATTCTGTTAAATTAAAACATTTTGTAATTTGATCACCACAATGAATTAGAGAAAAAAATGAGAGACAATATCAATCACATGAGGAGAGAAGGTGACCAACGACACCACTCTCAAATTATTTACAGATTATGTCCCCAGGAGGTCACGGGGCCATCTTCGTTTTAGTCATCGGGGTGGATCATAGGGAGTGGAGTCCGATGACAGGGACTGGGCATATGGAGTAGGGTGAAACTGGAGTTTACAGTGGAGGAGCGTGAAGCGAGTGGAGATGAAGTCTTGGGCGAATGGGATATTATAATCAAGATGTAGGGTAGAGTTCGAGACGTAGTATGGAGCATTTGCAATAACTCTTAGGATTTAGGATTGGAAGGGTTGAATACGTTGGATGTTGGAAGGCATAGCGGCACCCCAGAGTTCTGAACCGTATGTCAGGATCGGTCGTATTAGTGTTTTATATAGAGTCAGTTTATTCTCTGTTGTGAGCTGTGAACGCCTGTTTATAAGTCTGTATAAGAGTCCGTAGCGTCTGTTGAGTTCTTGTCGTTTAATTTTTATATGTTGGCTCCAATTAAGTCGTGAGTCAAGGTGGAACCCAAGGTAACGGACTTAATCAAGGAGGGGTATAGGGCTATTATTAAATGTGACATTATAGTGGGAATCTTTTCCTAGTTGAAAATTTACCTGTACGCATTTGGACTCATTTATCTTTATTCTCCATTTGCTACACCAGTGCTGAATGGCATCTAGGTGGTTTTGTAGAATATTGGAAGCGGTTTAAGGATCAGGATGGGAAGTGAGGATCGCTTTGTCATCTGCAAATAGGGCCAGTAGGGTATTAGGATGGGTGGGGATGTCCGCAGTGTAAAGGGTGAAAAGGATAGGTCCAAGCACACTGCCCTGTGGAACGCCCGCTTTCACAGGGAAGTGTTCGGAGTAATCTGATCCTTGCCGGACCCTAAAGAATCGGTTAGAGAGATAAGATTTAAGGATTAGATATATGGTACTTGGGAATATGGACTTGAGCTTATATAATAGTCCAGAATGCCATACTCGGTCAAATGCTTGAGTGACGTCCAAGAATGCACCAGGACAGAATTCTTTTCGCTCAAGGGAAGAGGAAATGTAGTCTACAACGCGAAACACCTGCTAGACGGTAGAATGCTGGGAACGGAAGCCAAACTGATGATTGGGAAGGATATTTGAGGAATTTATGATAGGCATCATTCGTTTTAGATGAACTTTCTCAACTACCTTGGACATTAAAGGAAGAAGGCTGATTGGTCGATAGGATGATGTATTGTGAGCAGGTTTACCGGGTTTGGGAAACAGGATTATTTTAGAGAATTTCCAGAGAACTGGAAAGTGGGTGGTTCGAAGGACACTATTATAGAGGTATGTCAGGAAAATGATTGCTTTTTGGGGTAGGTTTCTAAGTATTAATCCGGTGATTAAATCATAGCCGGGTGCTTTGCGTTTAGGCAGATGGTTAATAATATACTTGACCTCAGATGGTGTTACTGCCCTAATCGGCAAGGACATTGGTAATGGTGTGTCCAGTGAATCCTCAACCTCTGCATTATTGGACAAACTGTTAGGATCTGGATGAGGAGTAAATGTTTCTCTTAGATGTCGAGCAAACATTTGGGCCTTGTCTTTGTCGGAAGAGGCCCAGGAGCCATCTTCTCGACGCAAGGGGGTGGAAGGTTCATGGTGTTTCAGAATTCTGCGAGTTGCAGTCCAGAGGGATTTGTCTCCTACTGAGAGGCTTGACAGGTAGGCATTAAATGCCTTATTTCGTAAATCACCTAGTTTTTGTTTTACGAGACGGGATAGCTGGTTGAACTTCCTTCGATCTGAGGGATGCCTGAACCTGTGAAACAGGGCTCGAGCTTTACGCTTTGCCCGTATAAGGTTTTTAATTGAGTCGGGGATGGGCTCTGGTGAATATATAGTGGACTGGGTGCAGTTAGATTTTGAGTTTGCCTCCCAGAGACACTGCTGAATAGTGACAGTAAAGAACTGGACACTATCATCCAGCTCTTCAGGAGTTTTCAAGGAGACTCCGAGGTCAAGTGACTCTTCAAGTAGAGTTCTGAAAAATGGCCAGTCAATGGGACCATTTATTAGTGATGGTGGCAATTGTCTAGGGATGGGTGTGAGTGATAGTGTCAGGAGTACAGGGCTATGGTCAGAGGAAAGATCATTTAACGTAGTTACGGAGTGGTGAAAAGGAATAAGATTTTTACAAATGAAAAAATCCAGGATATCAGGAAGACGGTTAGTATCAGTGGGCCAGTAGGTGGGGGAGGAGGGACATAAAGTAGAGAAATTGTGAGAGGAAATGACATTATACAGAGCACGGCCACGGGAGTTGGTCGCTCTCGTGCCCCACTGAAGGTGTTTCGCATTATAGTCTCCGCCAGAGAGGAAACGGGGACCTAAGGATTTAAAGTGCTCTTGGAATAGGCTTGAGGTAACAGGTTTGTTAGGTGGACAATACACTGCGGAAAGGGTAATTGGAGAAGTGGTAGTATGGATAGACACTGAAGTGGATTGGAGGGAGTCTGTAGGAGTGGAAGGTATCAAATGATGAGTATGGAAAGTGCGAATGAGGAGCGCAGTTCCACCATGAGCTCGTCCGTCTGGGTGATCAGTTCGGTAAGTTGTGTAGCCTGGTATGTAGAGTTTTTTTATTTTTAGTTAAAATAAATATCTTCTAGGGTCAGTTTGAGTTCGTTTATGTGTGTTTGGATGCCGTTAGCATTCCAAAGGAGGACGGAGAAGGAATTAGGATTGGAAGGACTCATTTTAAGATAGATGAGGAAGTCAGTTTATCCAGTACTGTTGTCAGTAGGGTTATAAGAGGGGTGAGGAGGGCGCGTAAATCGGAGAAGAAGGAATTGAGCATGGCTTGGAGATCAAAGGAAGCTGGTAATGAACATGGGAGATAGCAGGTCGCTCCCTGGGTGGCTGTCGTTGAGGAAGAGGCGCTTCTTGTCTGGGTTGGTCCGCCTGTGGCTGTTGAATCTGATATTGGTGTCTGCCCCGTGACAACGATCTCAGCCTGGGTTGAGGCTCCTGGTTGGTCGATTGTGGGGTCGCTCCCTGTCCACTTAGTGTGGCTCTGTAGGAGATTCCAGACTGGATGGTCCTTGAAGTGGGGCGTGGGTTCCTGGTTAGAGGTTGTTGTGTTGCACCTGAGGGTTCATTACCCTCTGCTTGACCTTCTTGTATATGTCACAGCCCCTGTAGGTAGCAGGGTGGCATTTCCCGCTGAGGGCACAGGTTGCTGGTTCCTCTCTCCTCTTTTGGCAGACAGTACTGTGGTGTGTGCCACTACATTTTACGCACCTAGGGCTGTAGTTACAGCCAAACTTTGTATGCCCAAATTGCTGGCAGTTATGGCACTGAACTACTTCCCTTTTTACGTAGGGCTTTTCAACCCTTATTATTGTGTGGCATAGTGCCGGAATTGTGTAAATGTCTTTATGTTGGGCGTTTTTTCGACATCTAGAAAAAATATTGGTAATGGTGCCTTGTCAATTCCTCTTCCAGGGCTTAATACATTGAAAATATTTTTTACTACGAATCCTAAGTCAGTTAGTTCTTCCCTAATGTCTTCGGTCGGTGTTGTGTGGTGGAGATTTCTAAAGACGACTCGTAAAGTCCGTACTTCCTGTTGTTGGTAAGTATGGAACTGGGCGCTTACCGATTTCAGATAGCGTACTATCTCCCTATACGTATCTGATGAGTCTGGGATTTTTTTGTATCTGTCTTTCGACTGATACATGTGTATTTCCCTCGGCCTAGTTTCTCATCCAACTGTTTACACATCAGGCCGAAGTTCGCCTTTGTTTTTTACAAATATTGGAGGGGGCTTTGGTATTCGTGGGGTTTCTGTGGTCTCCATGTTCTCTTCATTAGAGAGAACGTTAAATGGGTTCGCAGTAAAAAATGGCGATGTTTCTGTGTGTTGTGTTGTGTTCTGGGCGATTTCTGAGGGTGGGACCGTTGTTGGTGATAGAGGTCTATTCATGGTGGAGGGTTGGCTATTTTCATTGGTATTTTTACTCATGTTGGTGGCTGATGATGACTTCGTGACTTTGTTTTTTTTATTCTCGTGTTTGGGCTTGTTTTGGGGGGGCAACATATGAGAGCCTCCCGCTGAATGAGGGCGCTTTCCTTTCTTCGCTATTTTTTTGTGATAACTCATTAAGCATAACTCATTACGTAAATATAATTTTAAAAAACAAAAACAAAAACAACAGTAAATATAAATATTTACTGCTCTTTATCGCTAAGCCGGTGACCAAGCAGAGATTACTTAATCTGCTTAGCCGATAGTGTAAGCCGGCCGATAACAGCCGGCTGGCTGGGAGCTGGAGGGGACGCGCCTGACCAAGCACGTCTGCCTGTATGCCCCTCGCTACTAAAAATAAATGAGTATTTCACTCACTTGCTGTGGGCTTGTTCCTCGGTGATATTCCTCGAAACTTTGTGAACGTCTTCAGGCTGGCTACATCTTTAACTGTGACCAGTTTGGTAACAACTGAACACTTTTAATCACTTCAAAAGAAACAATTGCAGAGAGCTAACAAAACACGTCCTCTCTCTACAATGGCTGCTGTCGAACTCATCTGCAACTCTAGCAAGATTTCTTTCTTCGAGTCTGCCGAGAATAGGCAAGAGAGGAGACGGTTCCAAATGTAGCATGTAAGGAAAAGGTAGATTTTTTAAAAACAAAAAAAAAATTTGTGAAAAATCTAAACTGTGATAGCCTAAAATGCATATAGTTCTGCCTTCTTCTTACCGTAAACGCGGAGAAAATGCCTTATAAATTTGCTTATTGGTGACTTGAGTTCAAGGACTCATGCAGCCAGTAAACTACCGTGAATTCTCCAGCAAGGTCTAATCTTTCCTTGGTTATTGAACATTTAAAAATTCTTTACATCTACAATACTGACTGGCTTTATTTTTATAAATATCCTTGCAGTATACTTATATNACAAACCTCTGTCGGGGAACGGGAACAAAAACATATTTATTATATTTTTTTTTAAATGTGTAACTTAATTAAATGTTGTTTTGAATATTTTAAATACTTTTTCTTACATTAAAAAGATGTAGTTTGACCAAGTCATTTATTATCGGCTCTACCTGTATTAAATAAATAAAAATGATATATGATTCTGTTATTTTTGTAATGCATCACGACAACATTGAACCAATACCCATTTGTTGATGATCTAAGGTTTTGCGAAATTTTAGTTAGCGAATGAGATTTGTAATTAAAATAAATCATTTATAAATAATATGATTACGTTGCGTTAGTTTACTAAAAAATGGAGACTTTTTTACCGTAGAGTTCATTAGTAGATGTTATTTTTTTTAGTTGGGATTCGGTCAACGCAGATCCACAATTAAATTTAAGAAATGTCAATTTTTTCACATTAAACAATTTATTGTTAACTATTAAATTTATAGTTATATTTTTTTTCAATGATAGAAGAGAGCAGCCTTAATGCCAATATCGTATTGCTTATGTGCAATAATTCAACTTTATTCAACTATTGTATCACTACTTCGTGCCTGTTGAACAATTTTGCTCTTAAAATGAAAAAGCTTATCTCTTAGCATTATATGAGTATATGTTACATGGTCCCAATTAGGTTGTGGAATATTGTTTTAAATTCAAAGATCTTTCCTCGTGCTTTCAGTCGCTATACATCGTTCCCTTAATTGGAATCCTACAGGACACAAAGGCGTCTCATTTTCTAATCAAATTCAGATTATGTTTTTCACGGTTTTTTTTTAACTTTAAAATGAGACTCTTAACAATCCTCTGGTAATTTATTAAATTACAACCATAGGGACTTCATCTCGTTTTACCCGACATACGGTCACATATGAGCATCATAATACAAAACAAATTTTTTCCAACTGTCATTATATGTAATCATTACATTCAAATAAATTTGACTTACCTGTTAAATGAGTGGGTTTTTTTAAAATAGAAATTACATCCTACAGAGTGCATCGTTCAATGTGCTCCCAAAGTATATAATAAATATGTACTAATATAATAATAATGTACAATATGAAGAATGGGTGTTTTACATTATGTTAAATAAAAACATTTTGTAATTTGATTACAGTGAAATTAAAAATGACATTCAATGACAATAACATGAGGAGAGTAGATGACACTACTCTTAAATTATTTAATTATTTACAGATTATGTCCCCAGGAGGTCACGGGTCAATCTTCGTTTGAGTCGACGGGGAGAGTTGTTGGGATTGGAGTTGGAAGACATGGTCTGTGCTAGTGGATTAGGATGGTATAATTTACTGTGGAAAAAGGTGAAGCCTGGAACTAAATAGTAGACTTGGACAACTTTACAAGCTACTAAGCCGCAAGTCAACCTTAACTGTGACCAACAAACTTACCATTTATAAAAGACGTTACTGAGACCTATCTGGACCTATGGAGTCGAACTGTGGTGAACTGCTAAACCATCAAAAATCCAAAGAATACAGTCCTTTCAATCCAAAATCCAAAGAATAATAGTTGATGCACCCTATTACGTCGCAATTTTCTTACTCCAGAATGACCTTAAAATCCCTTTAGTTAAAGACATCATTACAACCCGTTCTTTCTTATTTTTTTTTTATTTTTTTTTAGATAAGTCAGTCTGGGATTCTGTCTTAGAATTTGGAGGGAAAAAAACTAATTCCAAAATCTAAAAAATGTTTTATTCTTGNTACTGTTAATAATAACCAGCACATTAATAGATACAAAACATGTAGAAAATAATTAATAATAAAGTTTAATTTTCTTCTTTGATTTTTGTTTTCCATTTTCCACACTATTGTTTGATTTTTTTTTTGTGGTGAAAAACTTGTAGGTTTTAAGAAGCAGTTTTAGGATCGCGATGGGAGGAAAGGATAGCTTTGTCATCAGCAACTAGAGCTAAGGGGGTACTTGGGTGGGCAGGGATGTCAGCAGTGTACAGGATAAATAGGAAAGGTCCAAGCACACTACCTTGAGGAACTTCCGCTTCCACTTGGTAAAAATCGGAGTAATCTAATCCTTGCTGAACCCTAAAGAAACGGTTGGATAAGTAAGACTTAAGGATAAGGTAAGTGTTACTAGGTAGTATGGATTTCAGTTTAAACGGAAGACCACTGTGCCAAACTCTATCAAATGCTTAGGAAACATCCAAAAAAGCTCCTGGGCAGTACTTCTAGCGCTCAAGGGAAGAGAAAATGTAGTCTAAACACCTGTTGAACAGTGAAATGCTTACGTCGGTAGCCAAACTATTGATTTGGCTGGATATAGTAGGGTTCAATGTAAGGCATCATTCGTTTTAACAGAAATTTTTTCGAAAATCTTTAAGTGTAGAAAGGAGACCTATAGGACGATAGGATGAGGGGTTATGTGATTATCCAGGTTGGGAAATAGTATTATATCAGAATATTTCCAGAGGAGAGGGAAGTGGGTAGTTCTGAATATGCAATTATAGATACAGGTAAGGAATATAATTGCCTTCTTGGGAAGATTACAGAGAATTTAATCTCATATTTAATCTCTCGGGTGATTAAATCCTATCCGGCTGTTTTGCGCTTAGGCAGATGAGAGATTATATACTTGACTTTGGAAGATAATACTGCCTTGAGTGACAAGGACATTGGACAGGTCTAATCTGAATGAGGAGTAAATGTTTGCTTAAGGTGTAGGGCAAACATTTCGGCCTTGTCTTTGTCAGAAGAGGCCCAGGAACTATCTCCTTGGCGCAAGGGAGTAGAAGCTTCATGGCTCTTAAGGATACTGCAAGTAGTAATCCAAAGGGATTTGTCTCCTGCTGAGAGGGTAGACAGATAGGTATTAAAGGCCTCATTTCGTAAAACACTTAATTTCTGTTTTACGAGTCTGGAAAGATGATTAAAGACTTTGCGGTCTGAGGGGTGTCTATATTTTTGGAACAATGCTCTTGAGTGGTGTTTTGCTATGAAGAGCTTTTTAAGCGAATCTGGATGTGGTTTTTGGGAATCAGAAGAGTTTTTGGTAAATTTTGGTTTGAGATTAGCCATGTATGTGCATTGCTGAACGTAAACAAATATTGAAAGTATTTTGCTGATTTATATAGATAGATATGTTATTATTCACGAAAGTGCAAATAATAAAAATAAATTAAATATTGTGCCCTCTCTACAAAAAAAAAAAAAAAAAAAATTGAAAGGCTACATATTCTCTCACAGTATTTCTTTTCTTTCAATGAAAAATATTTTTGTTCGATTTTTATTAATTATCATGTTCCGCCTTTCTTTTTTCAAAAACATGTTTTTACTTCACACCCAAGTAATAAATTATGCAGAAAGAACAACTAGAATTATGAGGGCAAGGATGGGGCGGAACGTTGAGCGGAGGATTCGCCCACCCCCCCCCCCCTCAACCCCCTGCTGATTAGTTCCCTCGTGTGGAAGTGAATCTGAATTCTGAATCCCACCTGTAAAAAACATAAAGTCCAGCTTGCCTGTCAATTCATTGACCCAGTTTTCCCTAGTCTGCCTTTCCCTTCTCATTATAACCTATTCCCAATTATTTATTTATTAATCTGTTGAATTTTTTATTTATATCAGTTAGAAGCACTTTTAAAAAATGTATTTTACTCTTCACCGATCTTACTTGAGGAAATGAAATAAACGTGGTCTTTTAAAGATATATTTACTAAAGCACTTTTTTGCATCCATTGGATCTACTCACTACAGTTTAAAAATTTTACCTTAAAATTATTATTAGATGTATTAGCGAGAATTTATTATTTATTAGTCAATATTTATCGAATTTCTTAAAGATCCTGGCATCCCCTTACTCTGAAGGCCTTTAAGGTGCATTGCTAAAATTGACTTGTAGTCTCAGCGGGGCGGAATTCCATAGCCTACCCTTTGACAGGCGGTCCCCAGTCCCGGTTTTCTCCCCTTTCTAACCATCGAAAATCCAGGACTTCTTACTTTGCCACAGCCATCTCTGGCGTTTTGTATCTTTCCTTCTCACAGCTTTACTCCAACAACATATAAGTGCATCAAAAGAACGCCATTTGAAAATTACAGGAATTCATCTCTCATAGTTATTATAATTTGTATCTTAAATGTAATGATAACGTCGTATATATATATGTATATGTACTGCTAAATAATCAATAAGATAAACAGATTTCAGGGTTCTGAAACTCGGAAAACGTGCACAGCTTAATTGAATGGATACAGTCAAGTGATACATCTTGGTGTCTCCCAAGTACAGGATAAGCTGTATTCTTTGTCAAAAAATAAAGGGCAGTCTAGAACTGAGGTTATTAGTATTAGAGTAGCAACCTGGTCGCAGTAATGGTTAAATGAGCCGTAGAAAACAAAAATAACTTGCTTGTAAATAGTGTTAAAGAGTAATAATTATGATGGTAGGTACTTAGTTATGTTGAAATTACCTATAAAAATGAGCCCCTGGATTTGAACAATTGTTTTTTTTAAAGTAACGTGTTTACTTTATTCTTTAACAATAAAATTATTAAGATGTTCATGTTGCCTTCCACGGTCTCCAGGAATATTCAAAAATATTTTTTTCGGGCTCGATCATAAGCCGTAAAGTTTCTTTTTGCCTAGCTTTCGTACATGATCTTATTTTACTTTCAGCCCTGAAGAAGCCATCCTATGATTCACGAAAGATTGGAAAAAATATTCTTTACTCCGGTCAATCCCAGATGAAACAATGAGTTTTTGATTTGTGAGTAAAATTAATAATAATAATAATCTTAGCTATGTAATATTTATTTTTATGAGGTTTATCAAAATTTCTACCAATTAAAAAAAAACTACGCCAGTAAGGGCGTTAAATGTACATAATCGATTTTCGCGTTTAATGTTAACTTCTGCCTCTATGAATCTTGCTAAAATGAAATTTTTTAAAAATAGTCATTATAATCTTACATACTATTTATATCAAATGACTATTTGAGTCTAAGGGTCTATGTTAGAAATATTAAAATATATCTGAATTACACAGAAAACGCAACTGAATAACTACTTTAAGGTTGCGTGCCAACTTTCTGTGTACTAATTGCAAAATTACGCAATATAAAATTGTCTAAATTTTTTAAAGAAATTTGGGTAATCCACTATATTTTAAAATTCTGTTGTCTTTTTTTTCTAATTGGGAAAACCCCCATTTCTAATCCGTGTAACGGGGAAATATATGGCACATACGTAAAATAGCATGTGATAGAGTAAGTAAAAAAAAAAAGTAAATAAAACCACTCAGAATTGACGCTACTGTCTGGACGATAGGAATACTGCACTAACGATAGCCAAACATCATTATCGACTAAATAAGCATCTATGCTTATCTATGTTTTGCATATATTTATGTGCTTAAAATTTAGTTTAATGTGCTTAAAATGTATGTCTCTATTTTAAATATCTAACAAATTTTTAACTTATTGAACACAAAAATATATTTAATTTTTTTTTTAATAAATAGAAAAATCAGTATACTTATTTTATTAACTTATTAGTGTATTCACATGAAATTTCAAAACCTCCAATAATTTATCTTAATGGGTGACTGATCTGTTGATTTTTTATTTAAAAAAAAAAAAAAAAAAAGGGAGAAGAAAATTAGGGAAAACGAAGAAAGTACATATTTGCTGAAATGCGGAAATACCCCAACAAAATGTTCTTTACAAATATAATATTTAAAACACATATTCATCTGTATAAATAAAGTACCATTTTTCATTCCTAATTCTACCCATTTACTCAAATTACATTGAATGTGCATTTACTATTGCCATCTGTTCGGTATATATATCCTATTGATAAGAAAATATACACTTACTAATCAGTATACTTATTAGTTCTAATCACTTACTGAAATGCCTATTAGGCTCATAAAGCTTTGACCAGTTTAAATATGTGCTATTTATATTTCCGCACAAAAGGGTTTTAGCAAAAATTTAAATAGCACCTATATATATTACATTTAATATCAGACGAGGTGTAAAAACGATAAATCATATTTTTAAGTAGAGTAAAAAGGCCGCTTTTAGCAGATGCTAACCAGGGGGAAATGCCTAAAACCGCTTGATCGCTGGGGAGTGAATCAAGCGATTCGCTTAGATTTCGCATTAGAGCGAATTTTTTACAATGAGTATAGCGAGTAATTTTAGCGAATTTCCTACCTCATTGCTTGGGACGACGAGGAGCAAAGCTTCCACCTGTGAGTGAGTCCGTAAAAATTTTTGCTAATTTCCTACGTCATCGCTAGTAACATTATAGAAGCGACCTACCTCGCAAAGGGCCCCTAAAGATTTTAGTGGGTTTCCTACCTCATCGCTAGCAGCAGCATAGGACCGACCTACCTTGCTGCTGGATTCCCAAAGATTTTATTGGATTTCCTACCTCATCGCTAGTAACAGTATAGAAGCGACCTACCTCGCAGAGGGCCCCTAAAGATTTTAGTGGGTTTCCTACCTCATCGCTAGCAGCAGCATAGGACCGACCTACCTTGCTGGTGGATTCCCAAAGATTTTATTGGATTTCCTACCTCATCGCTAGTAACAGTATAGAAGCGACCTACCTCGCAGAGGGCCCCTAAAGATTTTAGTGGGTTTCCTACCTCATCGCTAGCAGCAGCATAGGACCGACCTACCTTGCTGGTGGATTCCCAAAGATTTTATTGGATTTCCTACCTCATCGCTAGTAACAGTATAGAAGCGACCTACCTCGCAGAGGGCCCCTAAAGATTTTAGTGGGTTTCCTACCTCATCGCTAGCAGCAGCATAGGACCGACCTACCTTGCTGGTGGATTCCCAAAGATTTTATTGGATTTCCTACCTCATCGCTAGTAACAGTATAGAAGCGACCTACCTCGCAGAGGGCCCCTAAAGATTTTAGTGGGTTTCCTACCTCATCGCTAGCAGCAGCATAGGACCGACCTACCTTGCTGGTGGATTCCCAAAGATTTTATTGGATTTCCTACCTCATCGCTAGTAACAGTATAGAAGCGACCTACCTCGCAGAGGGCCCCTAAAGATTTTAGTGGGTTTCCTACCTCATCGCTAGCAGCAGCATAGGACCGACCTACCTTGCTGGTGGATTCCCAAAGATTTTATTGGATTTCCTACCTCATCGCTAGTAACAGTATAGAAGCGACCTACCTCGCAGAGGGCCCCTAAAGATTTTAGTGGGTTTCCTACCTCATCGCTAGCAGCAGCATAGGACCGACCTACCTTGCTGGTGGATTCCCAAAGATTTTATTGGATTTCCTACCTCATCGCTAGTAACAGTATAGAAGCGACCTACCTCGCAGAGGGCCCTCAAAGATTTTAGTGGGTTTCCTACCTCATCGCTAGCAGCAGCATAGGACCGACCTACCTTGCTGGTGGATTCCCAAAGATTTTATTGGATTTCCTACGTCATCGCTAGTAACAGTATAGAAGCGACCTAACGTGTTGGTGTTTCCTCAAAGATTTTATTGGATTTCCTACGTCATCGCTAGTAACAGTATAGAAGCGACCTAACGTGTTGGTGTGTCCTCAAAGATTTTAGTGGGTTTCCTGTCTCATCGCTAGTAACAGTATAGGACCGACCTACCTTGCTGGTGGATTCCCAAAGATTTTATTGGATTTCCTACCTCATCGCTAGTAACAGTATAGAAGCGACCTACCTCGCAGAGGGCCCCTAAAGATTTTAGTGGGTTTCCTACCTCATCGCTAGCAGCAGCATAGGACCGACCTACCTTGCTGGTGGATTCCCAAAGATTTTATTGGATTTCCTACCTCATCGCTAGCAGCAGCATAGGACCGACCTACCTTGCTGGTGGATTCCCAAAGATTTTATTTGATTTCCTACCTCATCGCTAGTAACAGTATAGAAGCGACCTACCTCGCAGAGGGCCCCTAAAGATTTTAGTGGGTTTCCTACCTCATCGCTAGTAACAGTATAGAAGCGACCTACCTCGCAGAGGGCCCCTAAAGATTTTAGTGGGTTTCCTACCTCATCGCTAGCAGCAGCATAGGACCGACCTACCTTGCTGGTGGATTCCCAAAGATTTTATTGGATTTCCTACGTCATCGCTAGTAACAGTATGGAAGCGACCTAACGTGTTGGTGTTTCCTCAAAGATTTTATTGGATTTCCTACGTCATCGCTAGTAACAGTATAGAAGCGACCTAACGTGTTGGTGTTTCCTCTTCTATTGATAAAGCTATTCAAAATGTAAAATAAACATTGGACTACAATCCATGACCGCACTATACTATCCCGGTCTACATATCTTGAGTCGCTTTCCCTATGTTGTACGTCCGGCTATCTCCTTTACCAAGGTAATTACTACAACCAAATTAACGGTCCGCCTCCGGGAAATAACCTTGCTCCCGACATTTCTAACATCACCCTTAATTAGCTCCTAAACTCTATCTTTCCATCCTTGCATAAAGACATTTTCTTCCTTAAAAAATATGTTGACGACCTGTTCCCTATTCTCAATCCAGAAAAATTCCCCAGATCCTTACTGCATTCAACTCTTACCAACCTCGTCTAAAATTTACTATTGAAATTGAGTCTATCAACCAGCCTATTTACCATTTACTATCAACTCCCTTTTCTTGACACCCTTATTAACACCTACGGCTCTATCCCCACTGATTGGTACACCAAGCACACTTACTCAGGTCGTATCTTTTAACATAGTACCTTTACAAAACGGTCACCAGCCATGCAGCCATTTCCAATCAAAAACTGAACTAGCAACTGCCACCATGATCCACACACACTAACGGACAGTGACTTTCTTATAACATAAATTAATTAAACAATAGCAAATACAATAATAATTAATAAACATTAATTATTGCTTATTACATCAATAGTCTCCTCCACTTTAACTCATCTTAACCTCATCAACAAAAAATAAATGTTGCCTAAAACCTTATCTACAGATCACTCAATGACAAGAAATTCCATATTAAACGTGTAACTGACATCCTCCTGTCCAATGGTTTCCCTACTCACACTATTAAAAACCTTGTGAAGGAATTCTATATTTCCACTTCCCAATCTATGCCCCTCCCCTAATATAATGACCCCATTTCTGTGCTCTCCCGTATATTCCAAAACTTCTTGAAAATATTAAGAAATCCCTCAGAAAATCTTTCCCTAACTTTAAGCTTGCTTTTTCCATTAACTACAAACTAAAATCCATTTACACCATCCTTAAAGGGTCTTTGTATACGTATGTATACGCACACAAGTTGTTGTCTACTTGTCTCCTGCGAGAACGGATATGTGAGATGTGGGCGTAATAATCTTAGAGTTGATCGCCCCTAAACCCGATCCTACCTACCTACCAAACGCCTTTTGTCAGAAACCGTTCACATTAACTTACAACACTATCCAGTTAATGACAGAACTGAAAAATTTCTTCAACTTATTCAAACATTTTCAACATTCTAAAAAGCATTAGGCCTCTATCAAAATAAACATGTCAAATATGTCTATAGACCTAGGTCCTTAAAGTAACTTTTCCGCAATAATGTCCTACCTTTTTTCTTTGTACTACCTATTTTAAAGCAGGCCGTTCTTTCCACCTCTTTCCCCCTCTACACCCTTCCACCACCCATGTTGTTAATCTCAAAAAACTTCTTACAAGTTTCACACCCTACCTCTCAGTCATGAAAATGGGATTTTGTTGACACAACGTCCCCGTGGTTAATTATAGTTTTTAATAGTTTGTTTTTTGTATTTTGAAATTTTCCTCCATAGTTTACTGCATTTATACTTTTGATATCACATTACACTTAGTTATGGCATTTCTATATTATATTGTAAATAATTTAATTATTTTATTATTTTTTTTTTTAAATTCTTTTGTCATTGTATTTCAACAGCCATCTTCAGGGCTTACAATGTAAGCCAAAACGTTGGCAGATAATCTTTTAAAAAATACGCATTTTTTTTTAATTTTTAATTTTTTTTTTTTTGGATTTACCTTGACTGTACTTAGCAAAAAAAAACAGACAATAGTTTCCAGTTAATGTATTCTATATTAAGGTGGTAGGATGAATGCCTATATATTATTGCCTTATTTATTGATGTTGAAAAAAATGTTAGAAATGTAATGAAAATACAGTTTTGTTTATTTTTGCTGAGTTTTAATAAAGAAGAGCTTAACACAAAAAGAGACAGAAGTCAGTACACCAGCTAATTTATCTAAGGCGTATGTAACGCCTGCTCTCCGGTGCCTCCTTTTGGAAAAATGTCTTTCTTTGCTTAATTATTAGTTGGTGCAACCTTACAGCCGGCTGTGTCCTTTGCATAGTAACGGAAGTTAGTAAGGGAAACTCTCAAAGTGCAGAGGCGTGTAACTCAGCGATAATACTCGCGTTTTTACCCTTAGCGACTATTCATTGGCGCAGCTGGAATCGTCACTCTTACCAAGCATCGCTTCTCACATACTTCTCAGCCATAAGTTGTATTTCTACCTTTCCTTCTAAATACTAGAGCAGACGTAAAACTGACTGTATTCAGGCGGAGTTCTTCGACATGTCCACCGGCATTGGCATACGTGTGAAAACTTGCTGTGACCGTTAATAAAGTTCTCACAGTGAAACTTTTCATTTATTTCCAGGTTGGCATTTGAGACACGTTCAGATGCAGACACATTAAGGAGTATATTAATAGTTGAGGCTCAGTCAGAAAGGAGCTTAGAATAACATACTAAGAAGTGAAGTAGTTAACAACATTTATTCTTCAGTACCAATGTTTTGGCTTGCCGTGAAAGCTATCTTCAGGGCTGATCATGGCTGGTAGTGTTAGTTCACAGAGATACTCTACAAATTAAAATTAATTATAATGTTCGACACGCAAAATTTTGATGCACTTCTAGTCCTAGGGAGTCAAAGGGCAAAATATATATTAATTAGTTAAAAAAGCAATGTTTCAACTATCAAAACTTGATCATACTCAGGAAAGTAAACAATAATATATTTATAGTGAAATAAATATAGTCAGAAAATTTCGAAAAAACTTGAGCATTTTGTATATCAGCATATCAGCATTGGGTTCCCATAAATTATACGTAGAAAAGTGTATTAGTCTCGTGTCTTTCGAAAATAAGCCAAAATTAGACTATTACAAGAAAATATGTTTAAACCAGTTCAATTCTATAAGCCTGAAAATAATCTATAGCATTAACGCCAAATATGTTTAGACCAGAGCTACTCAGACAGAAAGCTATTTAATTTATGTCAGTTAATGCTAGGAACTAGACAGGAATCCGAAGAATGTTGTTGTATATAAAAAAATTCCAATTCCAGTACACATGTTCTCTTTGCTATAATTTTCCATCCGGTTTCATATTAATCTAGCTCACTATTTTTCCTGTTAGCTATTGAAATTTAGGCAATCATACAGAGAGTTCTCTTGCCAAGGTGGCCTGTCCTTAGGCTAGAACAATCATTGTCTTCTAAAAGTATACAACAGTAATTTCCTTCCTTAATACAATGGAGTGAAGCAACATTGAAGATGCCTTGAGCTATAGGAAGTTTGGCTATTTCCTAATTGACTATTCATAAATGAATATTGACCAAGAACTGACAACATGGAATAATTGATTGAAACACAGGAGAACTTCCGAACTAACTCTCACTGAGCGATTTCATTCAGCTTCTGTAACCCCTTAACTATAACAATGTTTACAAAAACTACATTTTATACTCAGTCAATCTTTTCAAACCCTTATCAAGTGGAAGCTTCATTGGCAGATCAGAATTTGGTGACAACTGTTTTTAACATTCAGTAAGTCGGCCCCATTTGGTAAATGTACCCCTAATGTAATAAATATATAATAGTTCTTTAGCGAATTAAAATTATATGTTGCGATATCAAAATAACGGGCATCATTTTATGTAGCTTATAAAGTGCCTAGAAAAAAAAAATGAAAAATTAAGAAATTTTTTTT
>KZ808008.1:40573-53163 GCA_000696205.2 Oncopeltus fasciatus
CTTAAAGCAGAGTATTTAAAATTTATTAGAGTATTAAAATCTGTTTTAACTTAAATTTAAATTAAGTGATTTTGTTTTTATCTAAACGCCAAAATAATATCTTTTTCACGAAGAGAATCAGTATTTTATTTGGAATTATACTAAATACCTATTATCCTATGACTGAAAAACAGTGATTTTAAAACTCAAAAATTAAATAATCTATAATAACTCCACGTGCACCAGCATGATATGTTCAGGAGAATTTCTCTTACTCCTGTGCCGCCAGACAGGACCAGCTGAAGGACAGAACCCCGTTACTGCCGCAGAGACAACCCCCTCAGAAGCAGCCAGCGCCGCATGAACGTCACATAGCCAATTCTCAAACCACTCCAACTCCTACTTTCTTCGACATGTACACTAACATGGAAGCCTTTTTTGCCAGAACCCAGTCCATGATGGAGTCCATGTTAAATCCCCTCATTAATCTCATTATAGTCCTAATTGCCCGATTTCCTGTACCTCAACCATGAATTCTCTAACCAGCTAATTTCTCACAGTATTCCTATATAATGCCAATGGAGTACATACACACAAGAACGAACTAACAGTACTTCTAAATGAAATAAATGTCGCACTTATAACAGAAACACGATATATGTCACGAAAATACTTAAATATACCAGGGACAGAACTTATCGCACCGAACACCCAGACGGTAAAGCCTATGGTGGGACAGCCCTTCTGATTCGCAGCTCACTCTCCTATCACCTGATTCCCTCTGATCCTTTAGACTATCTCCAATCCACCACAGTGTCACTCTCAACATTCACCTTTCCCATCACTCTTGCGGCAGTGTGTTGTCCTCCAAACAATATTTATAACTTCTACTCAGTTCAGACAATTCATTGACTCACTGGGCTCCATTTCCTTACTGGTTGCGATTAAAATGCGATATTGTAACATCTACAATGAGGCTCCAGGACAACAAATTCCCGTGGTCGTACCCTAAACACTTCCCTTTCCTCCAGACTCCTCACAACCCTCTCTCCGAATACTCCCGCTTACTGGCCTACAGATGGCAACCGAGTACCAAATCTCATAGACTTTTTTTGTCTGCAAAATCCTAAATCCATTCCAATCCTTTACAACCACAAACAATGATCTTTCTTCTGATCACAGTCCCGTACTCATCACCTTGTCACGACAACCCAGCCGAAAACCGACTCCTCCGTCACTGGTGAATGGTCATGTTGATTGGGATAGGTTCAAAATCCTCCTTGAAATTGCTGTAGACCTCAAAGGTTCCTTAAAATCCCCGCAATATCTTGACGATGCTGTACAATCCTTCACCACTGCTATTCAATAGTCGTGCTGGAAGGCATCCAAACCTACTTTCAAAAGATCTATAAATCCCAATCCTTTAAACACCTAACCTCTTCCCATCCATGTACAGACTTTTATACTGTGCAAAAGACGAGCCAGAACCCCATGGAAGAGAATACGGCACCCATCCGACCACCATGCATATATACACTAGGCCGTTTAGTGACACGGGAACTCAGATCTTATCACAATAAAGAGTTCAAAAATCATCTCTACTCATTCACAACGGAAGAAAAACTCCCCAACCTCTTCTCTCCGCTGGGTTGATGGAATATGGGTAGCGTCCGATGCAGACATAGCTGAGGTTTCAGACTTCATCTTCAGAAAACCTTCACAACTCACCCTGACGCAGAAAACTATTCCAAGAACACAGAGGTAAAATAATCCCTAGATTCCCCTCTTCCTATGTATCTACCTTCTAAAGCCGTCACCCCCTCTGAGGTTAAATATATCCTTTACCGCTCACGCAAGTCTCCCGGGTATGACCATATTACAGCCCAAATTCTAAACCACTTTCATAAAAAAGCTGTAACTTTCCCCACCTATCTTAACAACACCATTCTCCGAACCACATATTTTCCTCTCCTGTGAAAGTTATCCACAGTAATCCTATTCCCGAATCCTGGTAAACCCCCAAGTAATCCTTCTTCCTATCGCCCAATAAGTTTGCTTCACCTCTTTTCAAAGGTCTTTGAGAGGATTCTTCTTAAAAGGCAAATACCAACCCTAGACGATCAAATACTTACAAAACACCAGTTTAGTTTCAGAGTTAAACACTCCACGACCCAACGGGTGTTTCGTGTTGTAGATTGCATATCTTCCTCCTTCGAGAAAAAGCAGCGTTGGTGTCTTCCTCGATGTGTCGCAAGCATTTGGCAGGGTCTGGCAAATTAAAATTAAAAACCATCCTCACAAGCACCCTTTACCTGATCCTTCGCTCCTACCTAACCGATCGATTCTTCAGGGTCCGGCAAGGATTATATTACTCCGACAATTACTAAGTGGAGGCGGGAGTTCCACAAGGTAGTGCGCTTGGCCCCATCCTTTACATCCTATACACTGCCGATATCCCGTCACATCCTAACCCACTCCTAGCAACCCTTGCAGATGACCAAGCAATCCTTTCTTCCGATTCTGACTCACATACTCCCAGGAAAAATCTCCAACGACATCTCACTGACATACAGCGATGGTGTCAGCGTTCGCGCATTAAGGTCCACGAAGGCAAATGCTGTCATGTTACGTTCACACTAAGAATGAAACAACCTGGCATAATTTACTTTAATGATATTCCTAGCCCAACTTCCGACTGCGGCAGGCAACCTCCTCATTGCCAACACCTAATAACAATTAAAGAAAGTGAAGAGAGAATTAAGTGAGATATCTAGCTGGTCCTTGTGGTGTAACGGTCAGCATACCAGGCCCGGATAGCAGGAGATCCAGGTTCGATTCCTGGCGAGGACAGATAGATTTTTTTATTCTG
Organism: Oncopeltus fasciatus; assembly: GCA_000696205.2. NCBI lineage: Eukaryota > Metazoa > Arthropoda > Insecta > Hemiptera > Lygaeidae > Oncopeltus > Oncopeltus fasciatus. Next base: position 43,422 of record KZ808008.1, read on the forward strand.
TTCCCTCTCATGAATTGTTTATAATTTACGTGGGATAAAAAACCACAACCAAAATAAAATATTTAAAAATTAAAATTTATTCAAGTAAATGACAAGAGCCGACAAAATGTATGACAATGTCAGCTACTTCGAGTTTAAGACGAAGTTCTCGTCTTTCTCGTAAGTTAGGCTCTTGCTAGTGAAGAGGGAATTGAGTGAGATATCTAGCTGGTCCTTGTGACTTTTGCTCTTCCATCGCACGTTGAATAACAGCAGTGACTAGATCGGACTGAGTGAAAAATCCAGGTCAGAAGCCAGACTGTAAAGGATCGATGAGTTGGTTGTTTTCCAGAAACTGCGACATTTGGATTTGAGATAGTTTCTCAAGTGGTTTTGTGATTAGATAGTAAGGATATTGGCCGGAAATCATTGAACGAGGAAGAAGTAGGGGTTTTACTTAGAGGCTTAACTATAGCTGTTTTCCTTGCTTTAGGGAAGATAATTTTGTAGTGAAAAATTATAAACCTGCACGAGTACTGGAAGGATGACTGGTAGTCATAATTTTAATAAATGAATTGGGAGACCATTTTCCTTCCGCTTTCATTCGAATTTTCATAATGGTTTCTAATAGGGGGTAATGTAAGAGAAAAGTTATTGGAGAAACGAGTTTTTCAGAGGAATCAATGGCAAACATATCCAACCAAGTGTTGGAGAATTGTGAGTGATGTTTAGAAGAAAAAGGAATAGTGAATTATTTAAGGGAAACAAATAAATTCTCGAAATATATATTTTCTGAGGAGTTTGAAAGGAAATTGAAATTAACATCGTCACAAATAATGATGCTTGAGAAGAAGAAAACAATATTTTGCAATGAAGTCTCAAAGAAGAGGTCAAGGGCATTTACGGAGGGCGAAAAGTCACCACGAACAGGATATGTTGAAAATCAATACAAATATCTATAAGAAGGAATTCAAATGAGGATTAATTGAGGCAGGAGAGCATTCAAGGATCCGGGCTCGGATAAATAAACATTTACTCACATAAATAAACATTAACTCATAAACATAGAGGCCAACGCCCCCCCCCCCCCATGCCATTCTCTCGATCATGACGCAGGAACGAGTAGTTAGTTTGGCTTATTACTGAGGAAGGGATATCGGATTTTAGCCAGGTTTCTGATACAGCTCTTATGTGGTAAAAATTAACATGACACGTTGTCAGGACAATAGTCATATAAGGGAAAACGATAGGGTAAAAGTAAAAGCTAAAGAAGTAAAAAATAATAAAATATAGCAAATAAAATTTGATCAATTATATGTAATATTGAAAAAAAGAGAAGTAATTCTATTTTATCACATTTAGTTCGAAGTGTTTGTTATTACTTATTCCCATATTGCATTATGATACATATTTAACAAATAAAAACATTGAAAAAAACCCACATTTTATGGGTAATGACGACATATTAAATTAGTGTATTCATTTTGTTATCACTCTTACCTCTTAGTAGAAAAATCAAATTAAGCACTACAATTTCTTATAACTAAAAAAAACAATAAAAATTGTAATAGTATATTTAAAATATAAATTGTGAGACGTGGTTGATATTAGAGATTAAAAATTATCTCTATTATTAATTTTGAAAAGTGAGAATATTGGCTTTTTTTTCCTTTTTATTACATCATTTAGGGGATCCTTTTTTAATCCTTTATGTAACAAACTCCTTGAAATATTTTCATTTACTTCGAATATAAAATTATTACTGATTGAATGTTGAGAGATTTAAAAAAAAAAAATTATCTAGTGAGCGTACTTAAATAATAAAAGTTATGATCTGAATTACATAAAAAGTGAATGGCAATATATACTAGAGAAAAAAACTAAAAATAAAGTCCACAATGTTCCCCTGTGAAAAAACAAATAAGTTAATAATGTGATTCACAAAAAGCAAACACATTACTCCTTAGTGGGCTTCCATGGGAAAGAATTTAATTTATAAGTTAATAGAGAATTTTATTTACAAGTTGAAAATTTGGGGATTCAGACTTCCTTACATGAATAAATATATTTTTAAGTTCCCTGTTCTTGAATAACTAAACTTACGTTTCTATAAAGCTTTAGTAAGATAATCTTAATACATACTGGTAAAAAAAATATATACAAATTATATTTATTATATTATATATATTTAAATAAATGATTACGCATTCAAACATTCGCGTTCTATAGAAGAATCAATTTCTAAATAACTATATTCTCACAAATTTCCTGTACGATTTTATATTTGGAGTATATAAATACCCCAGTGGATTTTACATTTAATGAGAACCACTTGGGCTCTAATTCTCTCTAATCAGAACTACAATTATGATTTTATTCATTTTTTGTAGGATCGTCTATTTATTATTCCGATGGTGGATATTCCGATCGTTCATGTAGAATAAGTTGATGTCCGAGAATACTTTGTTATACGCTAAGTTGGTGACGAGTAAATGAGGTGACGGAAATTATCAACAATCAGTGTGTATGAGTATGTAAATAAATACCCTCTTAGAACCAAGGGTATAGTTTCTTATAAACATTAGGGTGAAATTGTTAGTCCAATGGGAGATGTGCAAAGAAGGAACAAGTGAGGGAAAATGTACTTAGAATTTGACGTTATTCTGCTGTCACCTGCTATTCACACCTCACTCTCTTTTTTATTTATCTACCACAGCCGGGAATATCGCTCTGCCGAGATATTTCCTCTATCTCTTCTTATTTTATTTATGTTCAATCTTCTTCTTCTTCATCATTCTTCTTCGAAAAGAAAGCGTAAACGTTCTCGTACCATTTACTTTCAAGTAAATGGGCCCTATTATGAGTTCACTATGTTAGTGTATAAGTTTAAGAAGAATTATTTTTTCCAAATCTTATTTTAAGACATTTATAATAGAATAATATTTCAAATTGATAAGATTTGAATATATTTGATTTAAAATAAAAGTTTAAAGTATTAAACATCTTATTCTAAACTGATTTTAATTTTTGATCCTACACTTAATTTTTATAATATATAATTTTAATTATATGATATTTTAAGAGCCTCTACAACCACAGTAGCTTGAGCACATGTAACCTCGGTGTTATTGATACTTTTTTATATGTTTTTTTTTTTTTTGTGTGTGGAGGGGAGGGAGAATCGCCATGGTTTAAGGGATGCCTCAAATCCCGTTTTTGGCAAGCTTTTATGGAGAAAAAAATGTGCCAGTCATGTACGCATACTCATGGTTTACTAAGTACATTTAGTCTTAAATTTTTTGCATTATTTTTTTTTTCGAATTAGCTCTACCAATGATAGATTTACCAGAATATTGTGAACAATGTATAGATTATTCAGAGACCGAAGAAAGCAGAGACGATGTTTAAGAAAACATGTTAGAGGAATTATTCGCTCCTTCTATCTTCTGATCTGAACCAGACCAAGGGTACTCATCATGGGTGGTGGTGGTGTACCTGTGCCACAGGCTTAGTGATCCGCAAAGCTACCGCCTGTTCACCCAATCGTGATATAGGCTTCCTCCCAAGTCCCATCAACCGATTCCGCCAAAACCAAACCAAATTCTAACCCCTTCTGATCCTCAGAGATCAACACTGTCCTAAGTTACAGAGCATGCAAATAACAAAAACAAAACATCTAGATATGCAATCATAATGAAAAAAAAAAAGAAGACATTTATGTTGTTTTGGAGTGATTTATTTATTGAAGAATAATGCAATTTCTAGCGTCCAATTCTGTTAATTAAAGAGATTTTTGTACTATAAACGTCGAAAAATATATAAAGTTTTTAAAAGAACATCTAAATTTAGAGACCTGGCTTATCATTGAAGAAATTATATGACACAAGATAAAATTTAATTTTCCATGGAAACTGGTCATATATTGGTCAACAATAAATTTTTATGAATAACGATTACAGCCAATCGTTTTATTGAATAAGGATAATTTGCGATTAATCTTTCAAGTTGCAATGATAATTTTTATATTAGGTTAATAGTTACTTTTAGTAGTTGTTAATAATAATATGTGGACTGTAAACCATAGGAGATGTGGGTAGTATTAACCAGCATTATTAGAGCGATAATTTAAATTTATTAATATAAAATAGAGACACTTAATATTTATTATACATAAGAAAAAATTATCTCCTTAAGTAATTAATTTGTAATTACTTAAATAATAAGATAACATAAAATTAAATATAATCAATCTGGGACTTAATAAAGTCTCCAGAAAATTGCCCCTCTCTCAAATAATGTGCACCAAGGGTACTTATCAGTCCTGAAGAGAGCGGCTACGATTCCCAAGATGAAGATGGGTGCTGGGAGATCCTCCTCACACTGCGGCAGTCCTAATAATGTGTGGGCATCTCAGGCTTTCCTGGAAGCTACTTGGAGTGTCCCAAAAGGTGAAGGCTGCCAGCGTAATGCAGTGGGCTAGGTGGTCTAGCGAGGACTACTGGAAGATCCTCCTCACACTGCGGCAGTCCTAAGAATCTGTGGGCATCTCAGGCTTTGGAGTGTCCCAAAAGGTGAAGGCTGCCAGAGTAATGCAGTGGGCTAGGTGGTCTAGCGAGGACTACTGGAAGATCCTCCTCACACTGCGGCAGTCCTAAGAATCTGTGGGCATCTCAGGCTTTGGAGTGTCCCAAAAGGTGAAGGCTGCCAGAGTAATGCAGTGGGCTAGGTGGTCTAGCGAGGACTACTGGAAGATCCTCCTCACACTGCGGCAGTCCTAAGAATCTGTGGGCATCTCAGGCTTTGGAGTGTCCCAAAAGGTGAAGGCTGCCAGAGTAATGCAGTGGGCTAGGTGGTCTAGCGAGGACTACTGGAAGATCCTCCTCACACTGCGGCAGTCCTAAGAATCTGTGGGCATCTCAGGCTTTGGAGTGTCCCAAAAGGTGAAGGCTGCCAGAGTAATGCAGTGGGCTAGGTGGTCTAGCGAGGACTACTGGAAGATCCTCCTCACACTGCGGCAGTCCTAAGAATCTGTGGGCATCTCAGGCTTTGGAGTGTCCCAAAAGGTGAAGGCTGCCAGAGTAATGCAGTGGGCTAGGTGGTCTAGCGAGGACTACTGGAAGATCCTCCTCACACTGCGGCAGTCCTAAGAATCTGTGGGCATCTCAGGCTTTGGAGTGTCCCAAAAGGTGAAGGCTGCCAGAGTAATGCAGTGGGCTAGGTGGTCTAGCGAGGACTACTGGAAGATCCTCCTCACACTGCGGCAGTCCTAAGAATCTGTGGGCATCTCAGGCTTTGGAGTGTCCCAAAAGGTGAAGGCTGCCAGAGTAATGCAGTGGGCTAGGTGGTCTAGCGAGGACTACTGGAAGATCCTCCTCACACTGCGGCAGTCCTAAGAATCTGTGGGCATCTCAGGCTTTGGAGTGTCCCAAAAGGTGAAGGCTGCCAGAGTAATGCAGTGGGCTAGGTGGTCTAGCGAGGACTACTGGAAGATCCTCCTCACACTGCGGCAGTCCTAAGAATCTGTGGGCATCTCAGGCTTTGGAGTGTCCCAAAAGGTGAAGGCTGCCAGAGTAATGCAGTGGGCTAGGTGGTCTAGCGAGGACTACTGGAAGATCCTCCTCACACTGCGGCAGTCCTAAGAATCTGTGGGCATCTCAGGCTTTGGAGTGTCCCAAAAGGTGAAGGCTGCCAGAGTAATGCAGTGGGCTAGGTGGTCTAGCGAGGACTACTGGAAGATCCTCCTCACACTGCGGCAGTCCTAAGAATCTGTGGGCATCTCAGGCTTTGGAGTGTCCCAAAAGGTGAAGGCTGCCAGAGTAATGCAGTGGGCTAGGTGGTCTAGCGAGGACTACTGGAAGATCCTCCTCACACTGCGGCAGTCCTAAGAATCTGTGGGCATCTCAGGCTTTGGAGTGTCCCAAAAGGTGAAGGCTGCCAGAGTAATGCAGTGGGCTAGGTGGTCTAGCGAGGACTACTGGAAGATCCTCCTCACACTGCGGCAGTCCTAAGAATCTGTGGGCATCTCAGGCTTTGGAGTGTCCCAAAAGGTGAAGGCTGCCAGAGTAATGCAGTGGGCTAGGTGGTCTAGCGAGGACTACTGGAAGATCCTCCTCACACTGCGGCAGTCCTAAGAATCTGTGGGCATCTCAGGCTTTGGAGTGTCCCAAAAGGTGAAGGCTGCCAGAGTAATGCAGTGGGCTAGGTGGTCTAGCGAGGACTACTGGAAGATCCTCCTCACACTGCGGCAGTCCTAAGAATCTGTGGGCATCTCAGGCTTTGGAGTGTCCCAAAAGGTGAAGGCTGCCAGAGTAATGCAGTGGGCTAGGTGGTCTAGCGAGGACTACTGGAAGATCCTCCTCACACTGCGGCAGTCCTAAGAATCTGTGGGCATCTCAGGCTTTGGAGTGTCCCAAAAGGTGAAGGCTGCCAGAGTAATGCAGTGGGCTAGGTGGTCTAGCGAGGACTACTGGAAGATCCTCCTCACACTGCGGCAGTCCTAAGAATCTGTGGGCATCTCAGGCTTTGGAGTGTCCCAAAAGGTGAAGGCTGCCAGAGTAATGCAGTGGGCTAGGTGGTCTAGCGAGGACTACTGGAAGATCCTCCTCACACTGCGGCAGTCCTAAGAATCTGTGGGCATCTCAGGCTTTGGAGTGTCCCAAAAGGTGAAGGCTGCCAGAGTAATGCAGTGGGCTAGGTGGTCTAGCGAGGACTACTGGAAGATCCTCCTCACACTGCGGCAGTCCTAAGAATCTGTGGGCATCTCAGGCTTTGGAGTGTCCCAAAAGGTGAAGGCTGCCAGAGTAATGCAGTGGGCTAGGTGGTCTAGCGAGGACTACTGGAAGATCCTCCTCACACTGCGGCAGTCCTAAGAATCTGTGGGCATCTCAGGCTTTGGAGTGTCCCAAAAGGTGAAGGCTGCCAGAGTAATGCAGTGGGCTAGGTGGTCTAGCGAGGACTACTGGAAGATCCTCCTCACACTGCGGCAGTCCTAAGAATCTGTGGGCATCTCAGGCTTTGGAGTGTCCCAAAAGGTGAAGGCTGCCAGAGTAATGCAGTGGGCTAGGTGGTCTAGCGAGGACTACTGGAAGATCCTCCTCACACTGCGGCAGTCCTAAGAATCTGTGGGCATCTCAGGCTTTGGAGTGTCCCAAAAGGTGAAGGCTGCCAGAGTAATGCAGTGGGCTAGGTGGTCTAGCGAGGACTACTGGAAGATCCTCCTCACACTGCGGCAGTCCTAAGAATCTGTGGGCATCTCAGGCTTTGGAGTGTCCCAAAAGGTGAAGGCTGCCAGAGTAATGCAGTGGGCTAGGTGGTCTAGCGAGGACTACTGGAAGATCCTCCTCACACTGCGGCAGTCCTAAGAATCTGTGGGCATCTCAGGCTTTGGAGTGTCCCAAAAGGTGAAGGCTGCCAGAGTAATGCAGTGGGCTAGGTGGTCTAGCGAGGACTACTGGAAGATCCTCCTCACACTGCGGCAGTCCTAAGAATCTGTGGGCATCTCAGGCTTTGGAGTGTCCCAAAAGGTGAAGGCTGCCAGAGTAATGCAGTGGGCTAGGTGGTCTAGCGAGGACTACTGGAAGATCCTCCTCACACTGCGGCAGTCCTAAGAATCTGTGGGCATCTCAGGCTTTGGAGTGTCCCAAAAGGTGAAGGCTGCCAGAGTAATGCAGTGGGCTAGGTGGTCTAGCGAGGACTACTGGAAGATCCTCCTCACACTGCGGCAGTCCTAAGAATCTGTGGGCATCTCAGGCTTTGGAGTGTCCCAAAAGGTGAAGGCTGCCAGAGTAATGCAGTGGGCTAGGTGGTCTAGCGAGGACTACTGGAAGATCCTCCTCACACTGCGGCAGTCCTAAGAATCTGTGGGCATCTCAGGCTTTGGAGTGTCCCAAAAGGTGAAGGCTGCCAGAGTAATGCAGTGGGCTAGGTGGTCTAGCGAGGACTACTGGAAGATCCTCCTCACACTGCGGCAGTCCTAAGAATCTGTGGGCATCTCAGGCTTTGGAGTGTCCCAAAAGGTGAAGGCTGCCAGAGTAATGCAGTGGGCTAGGTGGTCTAGCGAGGACTACTGGAAGATCCTCCTCACACTGCGGCAGTCCTAAGAATCTGTGGGCATCTCAGGCTTTGGAGTGTCCCAAAAGGTGAAGGCTGCCAGAGTAATGCAGTGGGCTAGGTGGTCTAGCGAGGACTACTGGCAAGCAGAGGCCCAGGGGGGCAAGAGTCCAGTAGCGGGATTAACAAGGGACTAAGCAGCCACTCTGTACACTCGCGAGGAGAGAGAGAGACAGGTGTGAGAGAGAGGGGTGAGATGGGGCAACACAACTTACACAATTGAATTATAAATATGCTTAAAATTTATTATAATTTAATTCAACTAAATTGTGGCAAATGTGAAAGTCGCCAACAGTAGTGTTATAACTCCTAATATCTGACAAAATATGTGTGTTGGTGTAAGTCATATCAGCAGTTAAAAATTTTATGCTTCGCTGCGATTGATTTATTTAGGCGGAGGATAAAATTCCAAAGAGCCTGGACTAGTTGAAAAACTTAATTGTATATAACGGGTTATAGACATTATTTACGACATTAGTTACTTTTAAATCATCTTTATACTTTTGTATCATGGTCTACATCACTTACATTTTTCACTCTTTTAAGACATCTCGTATTATCAGGTTGGAGAATCTAAAGTACATACACCTAACCCTATTTTCTATTTCTTAGTGAGAAATCGTTTACACTTTACTATCGATTTTCATTCCCGACAAACAATGAGTCATATACTGTGATATGTGTTTAAACCTGTAGCTTTAGGATCAAGTAAAAGATAGAACGGTTCCAATTCCTATAGCTACTATGTTTATTATATTAACATAGGAATAATACTGATGCTGATAACAGATTATTAGCTGCAAGTTCTAACGTGATCATGATATTTTTGACCGTAAATATGCTATTTTCGTTATAAAGGAGCAATACTATTGTGACCAGTAAAATAAGTTCATTGTATTCAAATGTACATGCAACTTAGACTGTTATGTTTTTATTATACATTGAGACGCCATCTCTTTTAACTACATTCTCGTAATCTAACGAAAACCGCACATGACAAACATATTCTCTTATTCTTACAAGCTACTAAGCCGCAAGCCAACCTTAGCTGTGACCAACAAACTTACCATTTTTAAGACGTTACTGAGACCTATCTGGAGGAATGGAGTCGAACTGTGGGGAACTGCTAAACCATCCAACATCCAAAGAATACAGTTCTTACAATCTGAAAATCCTAAGAATCATAGTTGATGCACCCTATTACGTCGCAAACTCCTTACTCCATAATGACCTTAAAATCCCTTTAATTACTCATTACAACCCGTTTTAATAAATTCCACTCTGGCCTTTCCATGCATCCCAATCCTTTAGCCCAAACTCTATCTAGTATTACCCATCCTGACAATCTACCACGTCGCCTGAATAGGAAATGGCCGCGTGACCTCCTCATTGCCAACATTTCCTGATAATAATAATAAATAAATAAGATACGAAAAAGAAAAAAAAAAAAAAAAAAAAAAATTTCCAAAAAATAAAGCAATGTCTCATTCTTCCTTGGTACAATTAAGAGCAGTAAGACTGCTGGAAAAAGGAAGGTATTTGGGCTAGGTGGAAAGGGGTGATGGATAGGGGTGGCAGGGCGCCAGGGCTGGGAGTGACGTCACAGTGGAGGGGGAATCAGCGGGGGGGGGGACTATAGATATATAGAGAGATA
>KZ808008.1:57864-73200 GCA_000696205.2 Oncopeltus fasciatus
TGTGTGTGTGTGTGTGTGTGTGTGTGTGTGTGTGTGTGTGTGTGTGTGTGTCACCAAGTTTAGACAATATAACTGTTAGTTATCTGTATCTGCAGAAGGTTCTAAAATAAATATTTTAACAATTAATTACAAAATTCAAACATTAGGATTAGTGTATTGCCATATTAAGAATTTTAAATTAAGAATACATTACTCACAAAATTATATTGAAAGTTTTAAGAAGTAATATTGCAAATATTGATTTCAATATTAATCAAATAATATGCAGCTCTGGATAACCTGAAATAATATTTTCTTTTTACCTCTTTTATAATACATGCACAATATATAGTGAACGCTCAGATGAGTAGAAATAGACCCGACAGAGAGAAGGCCTGGACCAGTCGGGGCCGGCCAGGATATCCGCAGGTATAAAGGGCCTTCCCCAGGCCCTCAAAACATTCCACAGACAGCAGCCGAAGAGGACGGACCTACCAGCTCTACCTGGACACTGCCCAGCCTTTGCAATGATAGGAGCCAGGCTTTCCACTGACCCTCGGCGCCCCGGCGGGAGAGGTACCTCCTCTCACCTGGGGCCCTAGTGTTTCACGGCGCCCTAGTAAGAGGAATTATAGTAGTGACAGCTCCACTAAGGACGCCTTGGCTTCATCAAGCCAAGGAAGACAACGCGCGTTAAAGCGCCATCACCACCACTTGCAGTCCCATTGAGAAACTCATTTGGACTATTAGATTTCTATGGGGCTGATAACAAAAAAAACCACACCACCACCGATAATACTGCGACCACCCATTCCCGCACTGGAGCTGAAGTCTAAGCTCCTCGACTTGCAACATGCACCCGCCTGAATCCCTTTGTCGGCATGCACTCTACCTGCATCTCTTTGACGGCTTGCCGACCCTTTACCGACCGACCCTTCACCAGCACTTTCTTTGTTTGTATACCCTGGAATCCCTGCTTCCCTCATTCATTCTCATTCATTCCGCAGTCTCCCCTGTGCTGTGCTAGAGTGAGGACGTGTCTGTCCTGTCCTGACTTCAGACAAAGGATCCCGAGGACCAAGGACCACAACCTACGGCGTACCTCAGCTGCCCTCCTCATCAGCCCACAGCATTAATCAGCGATACTCAGGTTAGACAATAGTGCTGTGAGTGACATTAAAACATTACTAGTGGAAGGATATTAGTGCCACGTCATATAAGGAAGACCCCCATATCTGGGACAGATCTCCCCATGGGCCGGTCTTGGTGTACAACAGAGATCTCCCTTATTACTCTTGATTCAATAATAGGTAGCTTACTATCACCCAATAACATGGACCCCCTAAACAAAACGTATACATTCTCAACAGATGTTGACGATAAGAAAGCCAAAAATCGTGCTATCCCAATAAAAAGACCCGCTGGGTCCAGCCTCCCCGACCCCAGACTGACCACAACAGAAATAGACGAAGACGACAGTGATTTCACTGTAGTTGAACCTCCCAGGAGGACAAAATCAGCCAAAAAGTCTGACAAACAGAGGGAAACCCTAAACCCTAGTTAATGCATTGAATGTAATAAGTACTCTATAAAATAAAAATGTAGTTATAAATGGCCAAAATTACTTGTAATTTATAGCTTATTTTCGGAACATTGCTATTAAACGACAAACGTGGGCCTCCAATGTTATATATGTATATTTTTTTTTACATCGAAAGATATAATGATTCTGTCAACTTATGAAGGATGTCTCAAACAATCAGGGTCCTGTCGTATTGATTATAATCCATATTCTGAGGTTCATTAAAATGGACAAGCTAGCATTCACAAATCTGTGTACATTTCATGGCTGTGAATTGCTCTTCGTTACTCACAGTACGATTACCGAAAAAAGGGATCGTCCTCATCAATGGGAAAAACTAAAATATGTCCAAAGCATAGGACATATTTTGACATGGGACATTGAAGCATTCTGTTAAAAATTCCATCCCTGTTTTATAGCCTCAATATTTAGTCATTCTTTTATGTTGGTAGTTACTTTAACAATATCACTTTAACTGTTCTAAAAAGTTAAACAAATAAAAATAAAACATTGAAATAATGTATTTTTTAAAGCTTAAATGCCCCTTTTTATGTTAAGGGGTGGAATCATAAAAAAAAAAAAGTGGTGATTAGAAAGTTAGGGGTTTCCATTTCATTACCCTTTATAAATTCCGGAGGGTCTCCTCATCCCCAATGCACGCCTTTGCGTCTCAGACTCTGGAGAATATTCTTTCTCCGTGAATCATTCAGGGCAGGTCTGTAGAGAAGTGGCTTTGGGAAGATCAATTCTCACCGCTTGCGTAGATCCACTCTATCCGATACTCAATTTAGTCACTTGAAGAAATTAATCAAGGGAATGAGACGTAATCAGGGCATGGAATGCTTGGCAGGAAATAAGAAGATCTCTTTTAAACATGTAATGCATTTAGCGAAGTAAATTTGTCTTCTACTCATATTCCAGATATTATTCTTTAAAGATTATTTAGTTGGTTTACAATTCTTATATATATTTTATAGGGGTTTATTAGGGCTGAAAATACAGATTTACTATGGCAACTTCCTCAATTATTTTATATTTTATTTAACTTACCGTGACAAAATCATTTTCATGAGAGAAAAAGTAATCTATATGTAACTGTCCTATTATAAACACCAATGGCAGAGAGCCAGCATCTATTTTTCAATAAAAGCTTGTCTATGGCGAGACTTGAGCCGCAGCATCAGGCTTCTAAGGTTCAAAACAGATCACCACAAATTACCTGGTGTCACGACTTTTTGAATTGATCTTTCGTTATTCCATATGTGAGTTGCGTACATAATTTTTTCATAAATTATAGTTAAAAAGAAGAGGGGGTGTCAAGAGGATGTTTTAGGAAAATATTAAATGTATTGTGATATTTCTTCCGATGAATATACCAAATGAAAATCAGTAGTCCAGAGGATACTACTAATTTTCAGGAATAANTCATATTCACTGACCTTTGGTAGGAGTGTGAAATTCCCAAGCACTTCACATCTCAGAAAGAAAATATTATTTTCAGCTTACTTTTTCGGGCTAATAATACTTTTTAGGTTATGACATGTTTCAGTGTTCAATATTTTAGGAAAAAGTATTGAAAATATTTCAATCTATAGTGAAAATTCAAGAATATAGTTCAGACCAAGGAAAATAGACTCATATTCAAAATATGAATCAGCAACACCCTTCTCAAAAAGTAAAATATATATTACATGCTTCACATGAGTTGTGAATAGTTCTGTTTAAAGTTATTTTTCCTTCGTCTGATCTAAACATCATCAAAGAATAATCAAAAATCTTTCAAAACATTTTTCTTAAAAATATCCAAGACTATAGAAGAATACAATATTTTTAAAAAGACAGTTAAAATGACTTTTATAGTATTGAAAAATAAATTCCCTTTATCCCATTTTGCTTAATAATCAACTCAATAAAGCATTTACATCTAATTATTTTATGCAACAATTCCTACATTACAAAAAAATTCTCCATTGTGGAATGTATATTTATTTTTAAATGCTTAGGCCAACTACAGTTCATAGATTCTAGAAAAATGAGGAGAAAATGAAATAAATGTGAAACATGGAAAGAAAAATAATGAAAAAATTCCCATTATTAGACCAGTGAAAACTATTTCAATTGGTGGTATTTATTCTTAAACAATCGAAAAAGTGCTCAAATTTAAATTTAAATTATCAGAATAATATAAATTCAAATTTTTATGGACTACTAAACTAAAAATTTCAAATAAAGATTATGTAACTTTTGTACATGAACAGTAATTATTTCTTAGAGAAGTAACTGATGTTTCTCACATTGGTGAGTTGATTAAAAACAAATTCAATTTAAATTCCAAATTATAAAATTTATAGGTAAAGTATAATCAGCATTTAATTCACTGAAGAATAATATTATGAGACTATATTTTAATATAATTATAGCCAAAGGGAGGTGCAACATGTCATGATACCTAGGTGTGCATGCACAGTACAATAATTATAGAGGGTAGGTCCAAAGTATCATGAAGAAGGCAACTGCTTCATATTTAGAACTAATTATTTTAATAAATAAATGAAAATTCCCGCTCTGTCCGCGGCAGTGTTAATATCGTGCTCCTGAAGATTCCTCTTTTTATGTGTGAAAAAGTCCCACGATCATCCCGATCACCCTCCCCGACGCTTCAAGAGGAGGTGGCCTTGGGACCTACTCCTGCCAGTTTAGTTAAAATACCAAGGGAGTGAATGCACTGACATTTTTCTCCCCCTCTCACTCCCTCCTAGACTCCCTGCCTAATCTCCTTCTTATCCTAGGATAAGGAGAAGATGGGTGCCGGATAGTCTATCGCGGGTTAACCTTGGCTTCTCTCTGAGGATGGGTTAAGTCCCGGGATATACGAGCAAGGACTATTATTATGTACCCCATCAAAAATTAAGTGTATCAAATGTACAGAATAATTTTTTTCTTAATAAAGGGTTATATATAAAAAAATAAAAAAATAGATTTCATTTCCTCTTCCCTTGAGCGTAAAAAAAATTTTTCCTGGTGCATTCTAAGACTTAATCATTTAAACGAGTATGACATACTGGTCTATTATATAAGCTCAAGTCCATATTGCCAAGTACCATCTACCTAATCCTCAAATCTTATCTTTCAAACCGTTTCTTTAGGGTCCAGGAAGGGTTAGATTAGTCCGATCACTACCCTCTGAAAGCAGGTGTTCCATAGGGTCATGAGGTGCTTGGACCTGTAATTTAATTTTTATTCTTTAAACTGCAGACATCCCTGCTTATCCCAATACCCTTTAAGCCCTCTTTGTAGATGACAAAGCAATCCTCTCCTCTCATCCTGATTCCAAAACCGCTTCCAACATTTTACGAAACCACCTTGATGCTATTCAGACGTGGTGCAGCAAATGGAGAATTAACATAAATGAGTCCAAATGCGTGCAGGCATATTTTCAGCTAAGAAAAGATTCTCCTAAGAATATCACCTATCAAAGGCAGTTGTGGTAAATTACTGTTTTAATGTTATTTAAGCAGGTGTGGTTTTAATGTTATTTAGGCAGGTGTGGTAAATTACTGTATTAATGTTATTCAATTATTTTTTTAATAAGTTATTGTCTGCAGGTTTTTTAAATTCTCTTACATATCTTTCTACATTCATACCTTTGTATCACTTTACATTATGGTAATTCTGTATTATAATATTGTCAATTGTTATTGTATTCTCTTGACATTGTATTTCTACAGCCTTTAAGATGGCTTACAAAATAAGCCGAAACGTTGGCAGATAATCTATAAAATAAAATACACTTTTTTTTTAATTTGTATTTTTTTGGATCTACCTTGACTGAACCCCAACTAAAATCAACTTATAATAATATATACGGTCAAAAAACTCTCCTTTTGAATATATTAATTATTATTCTACAAATTTTAAAAATTTGGTTTGAATTTAACATTATGAAAATTTGACTAGGCCATCGACTTCGAATCTGCTGTTTCCATTTTATTTCCCTACGAGATTTTTTTTATGTATTTTCTCAATCGGTCTGCCTATAGGAGAATAGTATTATAAAAACTACATATAAACTCGATTGTGTTTCGCCAAAACTAACTATAAATAGTGAAAAGTGTATTTAATTTAACGGTATTTGAGGATAAAGCGGAATAACAATAACACATGAAACTGTCTGCAATGCCCATCAACTCGCCCGATTCAAAATTCGCAGGGTATTTCAGGCACAACTGTTGTAGCTTCAGTCACATAATTTATAACAAATTTGATGATATTACTCAATTTAATTGCAAAATAAGTTTTCATCTTTAAAATAAAGGAGTAAATATGAGGGAGTATGCTAGAGCTGAACCTTTTAATTCAGGACATTTTTGACACACGGATGCTTCTGTTCTTTGGACGTACAAACACAGTCCTTGCCAACTTCTCAGGCAATCGCTATTTGATCTAGAAAAATGATGATTTTAAATACATCAGTTTGAATACCAAAGATGTATTAAATATTTTGTTTCTGAAATCTCAGCGAATACATGAAAGGGCACTATCGTACGGCAATTTTAAGAGGTGCTTCTGTGGTTAATATAAAATGATGGTTTATTAGATGTTCACGTAGGCTTCGACGGTCGTCAGAAGTATTTACCGTTTCTTCTTCCGGGTTGGACCGTGTCAAATTGGTGTTAAATGCCGAGCTTTCGCACATCATGTGATGGCTTCTTCAGGGCTGAAAAGAGAATTCTCCGGAAGAAGAAACGGTAAATGATGGTTTATGTTTCATGATAGAAATATTAATGCATTTTACTTTCTACAAATTTAACAATTATTTTGTTAATTAATTACTATTATAAATCATATCTGATTTGATATTTATTTTATTGTAATATTATTTTCATGATTACTATTAAACAATAATGAACTTAAAATAGTTGTTTGTAATTCTAATTATATATAAGGAAAATAAACCAGGGTAGAATTACATTAAATACCTTAATTAGGTATGCTTCAAATTTCAATAAGTGCATTTGAGTTTAACATATTTATAATAATCTGCAGTGTTTTTGATGAAAAAGCACTTCCATGAAGATAAGTATTCATGTATTAATTTTACTTTTAATTAAGCTATCCGACCTCACAAGAACCCCTCACTTCTGGAAGAGCTTTTATTGAAGTGATTATTGTTTGAAATATTAGTTTAGTATTTACTTATTTAGCAATAAGCTTAACCTAAACATATGTAAGGTGTTAACAGACTATTAAAATGTTCGGTTAGAAAATTCGCCGTAAAGACCTAAATTTTGAAACTAAACAGTATATTTAGGTTTTATATTTAAGTTCCATAACAAGAAATAACCCAAAACAAAAAGTATTGAACCAAACGGCTATTTAACAATTCCTAATTGTTTCAAAATCGATGGACCACCTGGATATACGTACTTAATTTAGTACATCAACAACAAACGACCATTGAATTAATTCTCAAGGGTTTGTATAAAAAATCCATTATTTTTCAGCTACACCTTAGACGGGAAATATTTACAGATTTGTTGATCAATATTGTAAGTATTTGAATGTTCCCACGGTAAATACACTAGAAGAGAATGTTCAGTTTTTCAGCTAACAGTTGTTGGGTATATTAACATATAAGATTTTTTGTATTGACGCTACCCACGAACGCTGGATATAGGTAAAAAAATTGGTAAGGCAAATATACAAAGTATGAATTTCAAGCAAAGGGAGGAGACATATGGCGAAGGGAGAGTTAGGTGTATGGGTCATAAAATATGGGTACTAGAGACGAATTTTTTTATGAGAGGAACATAACGCTTGGTATGTGAGGTAGAAGTACTGACCATAACCCTTTATAGGTGAGTTGACCGTGCCAACATGACACATCCAATGTCAGATGGTCATTGCATCTCATAATAGCACGTTTGACACCAGAAATGAAGTATTTAGGTAAAACAAGTCTCGGAAAAATATCTAGGCTGCTAGAGTCATTTGAGAGAATAACACATATATTTTGACAATTCATTAAAGTTCAGTTATTACTCTTAATAAATAGTTTCCTAGATTAAGCTGAATTATTCAGTCAAAGGCCATGCAGGTTTAGGGTCAGAGACTAGTAAAATGGTTTAATTATATTGATAACTACTTAATTATCTTAAATACTTTTTATGACTTAGGTTGATAAGTAAATAAATAAGTTATTGTAAAAGTTTTAATTTTTTTCCTGACCTGTATGACGTATTGTAGCAATGTGTACAGATCCATTAATATAGAACAAAAAAGACGCATTTATTTACATCTAAGATAGTATTTTCCACATAATCGTACAAGCTACCGCATGATATTCATCATCTGAAAGGGTTCAGCCTTAAATATACTTATAAATATTTTAAATATTTCTAGCTTACACACTCATTTAAATAAAATTGTAAGTAATAACACACATATTATTTAAACATTCATTAACCTGCATTATAATCCATGTAAAACAGTTTTTTAAATTATTTTTACTGCTTATTATTAATTATTAAAAGTTTAGAAAATAGCTAAGTATTAATAATTAATTGCAAATTTTGTGGGAACGAATATTGATGAATTTAAAGAAATATTGTGTGAAATTAAAATAAAAAAAGAATAGAACGATTTAGTTGAAGAATGTTGAGTCATTGATTGTTACAGTGATGTTGAATTGCTCAATAAGTTGGAAAACTAGTCAGAAAGTAAAATTGTGCTACAGGAATGATTATTGATGAAGTCCTACATGAAGAAACCATGTGCGGCCTATGATACCTGGGTTTTCATGTCGACTAACGATCAACAAATACAAAATTTAAAAGACGGACAAATTCAATAGATAAAACCAACAAAATCATCGTTCCTTAATGATTTATCAAATGTTTTGCTAATTTTTTATAGGTTGTTCAAGCTAATTTCGCCATTTAACT
This sequence comes from Oncopeltus fasciatus, assembly GCA_000696205.2. Taxonomy (NCBI): domain Eukaryota; kingdom Metazoa; phylum Arthropoda; class Insecta; order Hemiptera; family Lygaeidae; genus Oncopeltus; species Oncopeltus fasciatus. Next base: position 66,370 of record KZ808008.1, read on the forward strand.
ATATGACCTAGTTGTTTTGTAAATCCTAACATACAAGTACGCTGATGGAAGAAAACAAATATAAGAGGGCCTTATAAGTTGAATTGAGAGAGAATGTCTGAAAGGCATAAGAGTAAGCAGGTTGAAAGGAAGCGAATGGGCAAGGAGTGGATAGAGGCATATAGATTGTGCAAGGGAGAGAGTGTGTATTGTGTCTCTATGTTGTGTATCTGTATTATCCGGCCATTACAGGCTTTATGTGAATACTGATAGGCCCCAACAGGGAGGAAGAGCCCCACCCTCTTCCCTCCGACCACCCTAATGGCGACACCAACCACCCCGACACTTTATATCCGATCCTCCACTTTGTCGGCATCAAGAATACAGCTTCAACTTAAACAAACTGAAAAAAACCGCTACTGTGGAAGATAAAACATTAGTATGTTATATATATATATATGTGTGTGTGTGAGTGTGTGTGTGAGTGTGTGTGTGTGTGTGTGTGTGTGTGTGTGTGNAAGAGCTGGATTGTTACTATTTCTGGCTATTTTAATTTTGAGTGGAACTGGAATATATGATTTTTGTTAATTTTTTTTTAATTTTTGCAAAAGTAATCCCAGATTTACTAAATACTGTGTAAAACCGCACCATACTTATTCATTTTGAGTAAAAGCAATTAGATACCACTGTCTAACAGCAGTTACAATATTTTCTTAAAATAAGAGGTAACATTTCAGAGAACTTTTGTAGTAATAGTCAGCGGAGAAGAATAAAGAATTTTATCAGTCATCAAATCTTAAATTGTTTCTTCTATGTTCAGATTACAATAAAGAAAGAGTCATTTCAAAAATAATTTTTATTCTGAAGAAAGTTAAAAATCAGTGAAATTTCACTTTAGAGTACGCAATTCTTTTTCTGCGATGCATTCATTGCACAGAACAAAAACACATTTTGTATTTTAGGTATAAGGGTTCAAGATAAATGATCTGGCAGGAAAGTTGGGCAATAGCAATAGGAAGGGATAATAGCAGATGGAATTATTTATTGGGGGCGAAAGAGCGCTGGAGGAAAGAAGAGGGTGTATTGGGATGTGTACTCCCAACAAATACACATATGAACCCCGTATTCCTGAGGGTGACTTTACATGTTCTAGCCGGTTTTATGCCCTCCAAATATCCACCGAGGGAATGAGTTATGGCTACCTGATCAAAGTTTCAAATGGATTTGATGAGTTATAATTCTTCTACCTCACTGTTCCCTCCACCCATTGAGGTTATTGACAGGGCGACAGCACTTTGTATTTATCCTTTCGCGAAACAAGGCTTTCCAGCTTGTTTGTCACGAGGAAAATTAGATTTGGAAGGTAGTTTATTGTACAGTCCTTTAAAATTCAGCAACAGAAAAAAATGAAACAATATTACAATGAGTATGCTTCATAATCCCTGATATTATTTATGACTAAAAGTGAATGGTAAGACACAATGATAAGTTTACCACTGATATCACAGACGGTAACCTTTCTAGTCTACGTTTGTATTGTACGTAGCTTAAGGCTATTTCGGGGGACTTGTCCAAAATGTATGTTACTTCAAGAAATGTGTGTCAAATGTGTTAATAAATGGAGACATCCTCGGTAATAGAGATAATGGCCTTTATAACTATTTGATTATAATAGATAAATTACTTAGTACTAGTCTTTTACCAGTTTCAGAAAGTAATTTGCTACCCTTTATGGAGATTGAAGAAGATTTCCAAATTTGGAACAGACCATTTCTCAACAGCAGGATCGGTCAACTTAGGTTTTTTTAAATTTAAAATTGTTGAATTTAAGAAGAAAAATAAATATTAAATTATTTAAAAAATAAATATAATATGTAATTCATTAAAAAATTGTAATAAATAATATAAAATAATAAGAAATGAAATGAATTACATTAATCTACTATATGAATTTTAAGTTATATATATGCATTTACGTAGATGAATAGTTTTTATTATTTGATGGCTGTGAACTAAATTATTAATTTTTGCTCTGAACAAAGCGGGATTTTGGCCTACAATAAATAAGCAGATCATAGTATCACCAATATTTAGTTCTCCCGCACGCAAAAACCTTTTTGAAGGATGTGCAAAAGTTTCTATTCCACTTTAAATAATGCTAAGAAGACAATTACGAAGAATACTGTATGTAAGTTGATATTGGCAGTCATGTTTTATGCAGATCGGCCATCTCTAATATTTTCCCTCTCTTAATATTGAAATAATATTTGAATATCTCGACATTGAAATTTCTAAATACATAATGATCTAACAGTTAGTATGTATGACTGTGACGTTAAGTATAAATAAATAGCAAAAAATATGTAAATCACAAGGTCCTGAAAAGTGGCCAAAAATTGAGCTTCCCCTACTCATTTAGTGATGTACCTTGTAGTGTTATTTTCCTCCCCTAAGGGTGAATATCGTTTCCACTGGGAACTGTAGCTCTAGACATTCAATCTTGATTCTAAAAATCCCTTTATAACCTATTAAACGATTCTCTGCAACTTCAGCTCTTATTCCTAACCAGACTCAAATTCTCCTTTTTTCAACAAATTTAAAATTTGTCGTAGAGATTTTAGTTGGGGTTCGGTCGAGGTAGATCCAAAAAAATACAAATTAAAAAAATGTATTTTTTTTAATGAAGGATTATCTGCCAACGTTTCGGCTTACATTGTAAGCCATCTTCAGGGCTGTAGAAATACAATGTCATGAGAATACAGTAATATTTGAAATTAGTATAATAGAGAATTATAATATAATGTGATATCAAGAGTATGAAAGTAGAAAGCTATGTAAGACAATTAAAAGTTTATGAAAACAATATTGAAAAAAAACCAATTTGAAAAAAACATGCAAACAAACAACTTATTGACAAGAAAAAAAATTGAAATATCATTAAAGCAGTAATTTGCCACACCTACCTATCATGAAGATGAGAGAGGACGTCCTGTCCCTAAGTTCACATTTCCATGACTAACATTATGAATTTTGAAGTAAAAGGGAGTGGGGGTAACAGGTACAAGGCAGGAGAAAGGTGTAAATGGAAAGCGGCCTGTAACAAGAGAGGGCAATAAAAGGACAAAGGAAAAAAGAAAACCCCAACTAAAATCATCATATAATAATATCTACGGTCAAGAAACTCTCATTTTGTCGTAGAGAATTTTTGTTGGGGTTCGGTCAAGGTTGATCAAAATAAATAATGTGCTTTTTTTATTATCTGCCTTACATTTATTATTGGCTTACATTTTAAACCATCTTCAGGGCTGTCGAAATACAATGTCATAAGAAAAACTCTTATAATTTTGCAATGCATAAGAAGAACTCATGTAATTTTTTGTATGTTTTTTTTATGATATTGTATATTTCAACAGCCCTGAAGTTAGCTTATAATGTAAGCCGAAACGTCGGAAGATAATGAAAAATAAACATTTATTAAAATTATAACATTTTTGGATCAACCTTGACCGAACCCCATCAATAATTATCTTCTAATAAACTCCACTGTCCAAAACTCTTCATTTAAATTTAGAATTCGTTTCAACATTATATTAAGTATTGCTTCCAAATGCAAAGTCCTTATTCATATTACCCTCAGAGTTCATCACCATTGATTACTTAAAAATAAATAAATGTATAACCCTATATCCGAATTTGCTATTTTACCTTCTGTAAGATGTCTGTAGATTTGAATAAATCCATTTCTAGGAGTCCATTAAAATTATTTATTTAATGAGTGAAACAGAAATACACATAACACTTGTGCGGTAAACTATTATAAGAAATTTTACATGGAATGAGTTTTTGACCGTTAAGTTCTATAAAAAGATGATTGTCGGGAATCGGGTCATGGTAGTTGAAGAATTAAAAACTAATTTGTATCCAAAAAGTTTTTATTTTAGCATACGTTTCGGTCTGAATTTCAGGCCGTCATTAAGGATTATAGGGTGATGAAGAGAGGAAAACTCGCGCTAAAATGAGTCTACATTATGACTGATTTATATAGATTATTTGCTTTATTGGTTATTGATTTATTGGTTCGAAATTACACAATTACTGCAGGATAGGTTCCTTTTACATAACTGAAAATTTAGTTATTTTTTTGGGAAAGTGCCAAAATTGTTATTGCTACTCCGAATTATCCATAATCTCTATGCATAAAAATGAATATTTGTCTGTATGTCTCTTATGCCTTCCTAAACCGTTTATACGATTGCAATGAAACTTTGGGGAACGATTGGACGCATGCCCGCGAAGGTCTCTGATTTAATAAACCTTTTTTTAAATATATATTACTCTATTTATTAAAAAAAAATTATTCTGTACATTTTTTTTATACACTGTAATTTTTGATGGGATACATTGTTGTCTTTACTCGTCTATCCCGGGACGTAACTCGTCCTCAGAGAGGAGCCCAGGTCAACCCGTGATAGACTATCCGGCACCCATCTTCTCCTTATCCTAGGGATAAGAAGGAGACTAGGCAGGATATAGGACATGATGATTAGGTAGTAAGGTTGTGGAAGGATAGACTTATGTTTAAAGAGCAAGCCCCTATGGCAAACCCTATCGAAGGCTTGAGTCACGTCAAGGAATATAGAGGAACAGTATTCCTTACACTCAAGTGCGTGGGAGATGCGATCTATAACTCGGAGATCATTTTGAATTGTAGGGTGCTTATTTCTAAAGCCAAATTGGTGATTAGGAACAAGGTTCATGGAGTCGGCGATGGGTATAATTTTCAGCAAGAGGATTTTTTCGAACATTTTGGACGTTATGGAAAGGAGGCTGATGGGACGGTAAGAGGAGAGAAGGTTGAATGGTTTACTGAGTTTAGGAAAGAGGATGGTGTTGGAGAGTTTCCAGAGAAGAGGGAAGTATGTGGTGCGGAGAATGCTATTGTAAAAGTAGGTTACAACGAAGATTGCTTTTTTAGAGATAATTTCGTAAGATATGAGTGGTAATAAGATCAAGGCCTAGGGATTTGCGCCTGGGTAATTTGGAAATGAGGTATTTTACTTAGGAAGGATTAACCGCTTTAAGAAGGAGGGATATGGGATAAAGCGCATTAAGAAGTGTTTCTGTTTCAGAAGGTTTGGAATGATCATTAGGATCAGGATGAGGCATAAATGTTTGTCTAAGATGTTTGGCCAGTACCTCTACTTTTTCGGCGTCGCCACGAGCCCAAGTTCCATCATCACGACAAAGAGGTGGAGAAACAGGCTGGAACTTAGGAATTTTTTGGATGGCCTTCCAAATAGAATTACCTTTAGTTGTAATAGAAGATAGATAGCTATTATAGGATTTGTCTGGTGAGAATTGAGCTCACGCTTCACCAACCGACGAAGCCGGTTGTAGAATTGACGGTCGTCTGGATGACGGGATCTCTGACATGTGACTCTCGCCTGGCCTGGATGGGGTCTAGAATATGATAGGGGAGAAGAAGTCCTGTGGGTGAGCGGCTTGGTATTGGGGAAGAAGCGTCCCAAACACCACTCTGGATAAGGGTTGTAAAGTGATAAGTAGCATTATCTAGGTCTAAGGATCTTTTTAGAGGAACGTTGAGGTCTAAAGAGTCAGAAAGAATATTACGGAAGAGGTCCCAATCGATGGGGCCCCGAATAAAAGATGGAGGAGATTCTTTGGGTAAAGGTGAACGAACTGATAGCGAAAACAGAACTGTGGTCTGAGAAAAGGTCATTCAGGGATGTGATTGAAGAATGAAAGGAATTTAGTCTACGGTGGACATATAAATCTAAGATGTCTGGGATTTGGTTGGGATCAGTTGGACACTACGTAGGAAAGGACTGACTAATATAGGAAAGGTTACGGGAGGATAAGGCATTATGTAAGGAACAACCACGAGAGTTGGTCGTCCTAGAGCCCCATAACAAGTGCTTAGAGTTAAGTCGCCTCCTGCAAGAGAGTGTGGGCCGAGGAAAGAGAAGAATTCCGAGTACTGGCGAGCAGAGGCCGGTTTGTTGGGTGGGCAATATACCGCTGAAATAGAGAGGTTAAAGGAAGAGGTTTTAGGGATGTTGTGGCAGCTTGAAGGAAGTCAGAAGAGTGGGGAGACAGTACGAAGTGAAAAAGGGTCCACCGTGTGCTCTGCCGTCAGGATGGTCTGTCCTATAAGTCTTGTAGCCTGTTATGTGAAGTCGGTTCCGATCAGTTAGTCGAGTCTAATATGTCAGTGTGATAAGGGCAATGTCGATGTTCTCCGTGTGTAATACGTTTGTAAGTTCGTCTATGTGGTTTCGAACACCGTTAGCGTTCCACAGGAGGACCGAGAAAGGATCGGTAGGGGGGTATCATCATTATTGAAAAAATGCTCTGACAAAGGTTTAAACGAGAGAGATAAGAGGTGTAATAAGGGTCTAAATTCATTTATAAATGTGTTAAGGGAATTTAGTAAAACTGTGTTCCGATAGATGGTGCGCGCGTCGTTTCAATGAATGTGTAAATCCTAAACCGTTTATCCGATTGCGATGAAACTTTGGGAAATGGTTGGACGCCTGTTCGCAAAGGTTTCTAATTTAGTAAAACTAAGTTCCGACAGATGGTGCGCGCGTTGTTTCACTGAATGTGTAAATTTCATGTTGTTTAGCCGCGGGAGTCGGCCGCTGGATTTCCCCGCCATTTCTCATGCGCTCCCTAAGGCAGCAGAGACATCCCCCTGTCTGGTCTAGGCAATGTCAACGAGGAATAATCGCTGCATTACAAACTTTATTCGATCAACACAACGAATTGATTCGATTGTTTAGAACTGCCCTTGACCAAATGCCAATTTAATAATATATATATATATATATA
>KZ808008.1:88685-99262 GCA_000696205.2 Oncopeltus fasciatus
ATACAAGCAGATTTAAAAAAAAAGGATACAATATATATATAAAGAATATGTAAATAATAAAATACACATAATAAAGGATAAAAATAATATACTATACACACACACATACACATATATTAATATATATATAATTAAAAGTGAGTCTCATTTTCTGTGTGTGTCGATATGTATAATTATCTGTTATAAGTCATTCTGATAGCTCATTCATCAATTATTTTGCGAGCGTAATGGACTTAGAACCTTTAATTTTAGCACTTGTTTATTAATCAGTACACGATACACTAATTATTGTGTTACATTGTTTCTTAAATTTATGGCTCTTGATTTATGCAGTAATTTTTTCGTATATTGACACACATACACACACACACACACACACACACACACACAAATATGTCAATAACAGGGCTTAGCAATTCAGAAATATTAGAGAATGAAAAATATATTTTTATCATTTTAAATAATTATTCGAAATTCACAATTATAGTTCAGTAAATCAAATGTAGTCAAGCTTTTAGTTCATATTTAATATAATTATTATTAAAATATTCTGCCTACTGCCAAAATTAATTCTAATGCTTACATACTTCTGCAAACATGCAAACTGCACTACAAATGAGAAAAATATTTCTTTTTTTACAAATCAACGCTTATCTTCGCACGAAATAAATAAAATCTGATATATTCACTCCTGTACATAGATATTGTATAAAGGCATATAAAATACAATAGCGTTATTTTTCATTATATTGTTGTTTTAGCAGTTTTGCGTGGAGTTATAAAGATATTCAAATTGGTGCGTATCATGAGAGGATATTTTAAAATTTCTAGGGATGTTCCTTTAATAGAGAAGCTAAAATACGGACCTTTAAAAATGTATCCAATGAAAAACATCCATTGTTAATGGGGGTTTTTAGAGAGTAAATTTCCTCATCTACTGTTATTATATACCTATATTATGAGTGATAAATTGGAAATTGGCCTAGGTCACGCAGTTCTGTGTCAGTTAATTATTAAATGGTTTTTAGTGGGAGTTCAATTGTAACAGAGTTATTTATGCCTGCTAATGTAGCGTATCGAATTAAACGTTTCTCTCATATTTAAAAAAAAAACATCAAGCTATGTATCATTCATGTCCATATAATACAAAAATTTCGTATTTATGTGCAAAATCAACTACTACAAAATATTTTGATATATAAAAAGATTGATTTGATTTATCCAATACACTGGGCATTCTTGACTTTAAGTAAGAAACAAGTGCAGGGAATTCTATCTTAGAAATGAGAGTCAGTGATCTTGAAAATAAGACTTCTCGAGTGAAGAGGCCTTCTTCCATCCCCTGATTCCAGCTTGGGATTATTGTTCTCGCAAGCGAAGCCTCCAGTTACACCTATTATATATATCCAGGGTGTATATTCTTATAATGCATTTCAATATTTTGATCTTTTCAAACATGTGGTTTGAAATAACAACTTATTAAATTGTAGAATTAATTTAAATTAGAACATGCACACATGCATTTTTAGGTCTACAATAACTACTTTTAAAAATGATGTTTCGACTACTCCTGAGAGTCACCTTCAAAAAACTGAATAGATTAATAAATATTTATGTCACCATGTTCGACTCAATTCTTAGTTTTAATTTGCTTATTATAATATTAGAAAAATAATAATTTTATTCTTAAAAAATTGATATTTTATTCATTAACTTTTTACAAATCTAGTACGCAAATGAGAAAACAGATAATATGGGTTTTTTAAAACAAATTAAGGTTCTATTTCAACTTATGAATGGAGTTAATTGTAATATTCTATATACATTTTTTAAATTTGTGTTTTTTGGATCTACCTTGACCGAACCCCAACTAAAATCATCTCAGAATAATATCTGCGGTCAAAAAAAATCTCCTTCTGATGTTATTAGTACAGATTTTTATATTTTAATACATACAACATATAATTACCATTTTTAAATGTCAATTCATGCCAAATTTACTTTTTTTTTTCAATTATCAAGCAAGATTTATGGCCTATTTCTCTTTCTTTAATATTTTACAAATGTTCGGTAAACTTACTCCAATTTGAGATTTAGATAACCTCTTATCCCGTTTTAAAAAAATGTAACTGCTGTCTCATTGGGATTACAAATATTTTAAATGAACACGGACTAAGAGCACATTATAAAAATTTAGGTAATTCAATTATAATGAAATAATATATTGGTGCACTGTGGTCTTGGTGATTGTATACGAAGACCACCGCACCGTAGTAACTGAGGATCAACCATTATACATTGTACTGAATGCATGAATAATAGAGGATCATAAGTTTCGTGAAATGAAATCCGTCATTCTACTGGTAACAACCCATCTACGGTAACAAGACCCTAATGAAAATAACAGGTCTTCCAGAGTTAGCGGGGGTTTTTTAGCAATACCGATCAACCTGACTTGCAATATTTATTTTTATTTTTAAAGTAACTTAGATATGAGGGTTAAAAGAGTTCTTCTCCTTATACTTTGAATAAGCTTAATTTAAATTTTATATTTCATTACGCAAACTGTTTGTTGAATGACTTAATAGTTATTATTTAACTATTATAATAGTTATCGTTATTATTTAATAATATGTCGTAATTGACTTACATATTTTAACTTATATATGACAGATATATTTTAAACCTAATTAGAAAAAAAAAATTCGACAGCAGCCATTGTAAAGAGATGACGTGTTTTGTGAGCTCTCTGCAATTGTTTTTTTACAAGTGACCAAAAGTGTTCAGTTGTTACCAAACTGGTCACAGTTAAATATGTAGCCAGCTTGAAGACATTGACGAATTTTTGAGGAATTTCACCGAGGAAAAACCCATAGCAAGCGAGGAGCATACAGGCAGACGTGCTTGGTCCGGCGCGTCCCCTCCAGCTTCCAGCCAGCCGGCTGTTATCGGCCGGCTTAGACTATCGGCTAAGCAGATAAACTAATCTCTGCTTGGTCCCCGGCTTAGCGATAAAGGACATTAAATATTTATATTTACTGTTTATTTATTACTTCCGTAATGGGAAATGCTTACCATCATAAAAAAAAATAGCCATGAGAGGAAAGCGCCCTCACAAATGTCGCCCCCCAAAAATAAAATAAAACAGGAAAAAAAACAAAGCCATGAAGACACCTTCATCTTCCAGCCTAAATGATAATACCTCCACCACAAGTAGAACTGCATCGCCGGTTAATAACCCACATCAACCATCAACCAACAGTCTCACCCTCCGATACCGGGTCGCTCGATCCCGCTCAGACCAATACTTCACAGCTCACAGAGACTTCGCCATTTTTCACAGCGAACCCATTCAATGTGCTCTCAGACAGAGCTAGACAGACACAAAAATCAATCCTGACTCATCTGTTCTCACAGGGAGATATTACGCTACCTGAAATCAGTAAACACCCAGTTCCATACGTACCAGCTGAAAGAAGAGTTCCTCCACCACACTACACCGATCGATGAATTCAAAGAAGAGCTCACTGACTCAGGGTAAAAAACAATCTTAATGTTTTAAGCCCTGGAAGAAGAACAGATAAGTCACCCCTGACACTGTTTTTCATAGATCATGAAAAAACGCCCAATGCTTAAGAAATGTATTCAATTTTAGCACTGTGCCGAACAATTATCAAAGTTTAGGGGCCCTACACATACAAAAGAGGTACATTCATAATTGCCAACAATTTGGGCATACTCGGCTTGGGTGCAATTATACGCACCCGCAGTGCATAAAATGTGGTGGTCCGCATCACACCAGCAACTGCCAAAAATGACGGCAGGAACCTGCTACTTGCGCCCACTGCTCTAAAAACCATCCTGCTAGCTACAGGAGCTGCGATGTATACAAGCAGATTTAAAAAAAAAGGATACAATCGAATAATATCATCGCAGCAAACTGCAACTCGAAACTTGCGCCCACTATCAAGAATTTTCCAGCCAGATGTCTCTTATAGATCTGTCATCAAAGAAAAGAAGTCAACAGAAAAACCCACCCAGGCGGACCCACAACCCAGGGCTAGATCTTTATCTCGAACTAGACGCCAGCCTCACCAGCAACAGCAACCTCAGCCACAGACCTCGTCTCAGCCTCCATCTCAGCCTCAACCACGTATATCACGGCCAACCATCTCAACCTTCCTCCCACCGCCGATTCAGAACTCCAATATGTGAGCAACATTTTACCACAACCGCATCCCCCACCCAGGACGGAGCAACCCACTATCCCTAACGTCCCGACTCCGCCCTTATCAAATGATCTGTACACCTTATTTCACTCCTTCTTATCACAACTTAACTTCCTCATTACACTACTCATATCAGTACTGACCAATCTGGTGACCAAAATGACTCTACCAATTCCCACGCCATGATTCCCCAATCCAAGAATTCCTATGAAACGCTAACGGCATTCGGACGCACACTGACGAACTCAAACCAGTACTCGATAACAAAAACGTGAACTTAGTATTTCTGAAAGAAACACGACTAACTAAACTAAATAATATAAAGAATATCAGGCTACCACACTTATAGGTCAGACCATCCTGACAAGCTCATGGTGGAACTGCATTTCTTATCAAGAAATCCTATAGCCATCATAATGCGAAACACTTACAAAGGGTTCAAGAACGACTAACTTTCGTGGTCGATCTCTATTTAATGCAGTATCATCCCAAAACCTATCCACAATAAGTCCTTCCTCTACCACTTATTGGTCATCTGACGTAAACCGCCTTCCTGACATCCTGGACTTCTTCATCTGCAAAAACCTTACTCCTCTTCTGCTTCTACCTTAAACGAACTCTCTTCTGAACACAGCCCAATTCTCCTTACGTTATCCTTGACCTCTATTCCAAAACAATTGCCCCCACTCTCTCATTAATGGTCCAGTCGACTGGACCTTGCTTAGAACTCTCATAGAAGAGTCTCTTGACCTCGGAATTTCACTGAAAACCTCTGAGGATTTAGATGATGCTGTACACTCCTTTACCATAAACCTTCAACAATGCATATGTATGTCTAATCTTAAACCAAAATTTACCAAATACTCTTCTAAGTCCCAAAAGCCACTCTCACCTTTGCTTAAAAAGCTCATAATAACGAAACACCCCTCCAGGGCGTTGTTCCAAAAATATAGACACCCCACAGATCGCAAATACTTTAATCGTCTTTCCTGGCTCGTAAAAAAAATTAGGTGTTTTACAAAATGAGGTATTTAATGCCCATCTGTTTTCCCTTTCAGCAGGAAACGAATCCCTCTGGATAGCTAATCGCAGAATCCTTAAGAACCTGGTTCCTGGGCTTCTTCTGACAGAGGCAGGACCCTTTTACTTCTCATTTAGACCCCTTAAACCTGTCCAATACCATGAAGACTAATAAGTCTCTCGACATGCCATTTCCAATGTCTTTACCACTCAAGGCAGTAACACCTTCCGAGGTCAAGTATATTATTTCTTCGGCCTAAGCGCAAATCACCCGGATATGATTTAATCACCGGTCACGTTCTCCGTAATCTTCCTAAGAAGGCAATTATAGTCCTTAGCTACATCTATAATTGTATACTACGAACTACACACTTCCCACTCCTCTGGAAATATTCCGACATAATATTATTTCTCAAACCTGGAAAACCACCACATAATCCTACCGTCCTATAAATCTCCTTCCTTCACTTTCTAAGGTTTTCGAGAAAAAAAATCAGTTAAAACGAATGATAACTTCCATCGAACCTTAGAATATCCTCCAAAACCATCAGTTTGGCTTCTGACGTAAGCATTCTACTGTCCAGCAGGTGTTTAGACTACATTTCCTCTTCCCTTGAACGTAAAGAGTACATCCCAGGAGCTTTTTTGGTTTATTTCCAAGCATTTGATAGTGTCTGGCACTGTGGTCTCCTGTGTAAACTGAAATCCATGCTTCCTAGTAATACTTACCTCATCCAACCGTATTTTTAGGGTTCGGCAAGGATTAGATTACTCCGATTTCTACCAAGTGGAAGCGGGAGTTTCTCAAGGTAGTGTGCTTGGACCAATCCTATTCATCCTGTTTACTGCTGACGTCCCAAACCATCCAAGTATCCTATTAGCTCTATTTGCAGACGACAAAGCTATTCTGTCCTCCCATCCCGATTCTTAAACTGCTTCTAAAAACCTACAAGATCACCTCGAAAAAATCAAGCAATGGTGTGGCAAATGGAGAATTAAAATCAATGAAACAAAATGTGTTCAAGTTAATTTCCAACTGCGGAAAAAAAACTTCCCTGAAATTGTAAAATTTAACAATATTCTTTTACCACATTTGAATTCCGTTCGTTACCTTGGGTTCCATCTAAACTCACGACTTACATGGGGCGAATATACTAAAATTAAAGGATAAGAACTCAATCGGTGATATGGATATCTATACAGACTCATGAATAAGAACTGCAATCTTACGATTGAAAACAAACTGACGCTCAACAACCAATTAGAACTTCCTGCGACCAATCTGGACTTACGGAGTAGAAATCTGGGGTGCCGCCAAGCTTTCTGACATCCAACGAATCCAGTCCTTTCAATCCAAAAAACCCTCCGAATAATCGCATATTCTTCCGATTCATCCTTTCACCAAGATTTTTATATCTCTGTTGTTCAGGATCTAATCTAATCACTTTCAGCCTTTTCCACGGTAAACTGCTATTCCACCCTAATCCACTAGCACAGACCTTGTCTTCCAACTCCAACCCCTACAACCCTCCCCGTTGACTCAAACGAAGTTGGCCTCGCGACCTTCTGGGGACATGGTCTGTAAGCAATTTGAGAGTGGTGTCACTGGTCACCTTCTCTCCTCATGTGATTGACATTGAATGTCATTTTTACTTNATTAATATAAAATTAGTCAAAATTACCAAACTTATAATAATTTAGTAAGTTTGGAATGCAAAATTTTATTAAAGTTAAGTTAGTACGTAATCCTTCATTTGATTTTATTTACTTATGAGTAACAGTATAATGTCATATATTTATGCTTCCAATTAGAAATCACTAGATAATATGCTTTTTAAAAATCACAAATAAACTTTTTGTCAAAATAAGTAAGTAAAAACAAATTTATAATTATTTGAGTATCAGTTAAATTCAATGAACCTTATTTTTGGCTGAAAATTAAAATTTAAAAAAATTATAATTTTATTGAAGACTAGAATTTAACTACTAGCCAAGGCCTAACTGTTTAGCTTTATTTTTACTGTAACTTCTCCAGTGGAATGTGATCAATCGCGTTCAATCAAATAAAAGCTGGGTTTTATTAAATAAATATAGGGAGATCTGAAGAGCGTTTTTCTCATGGAAGCTTAACTTTAGAAAGAGTTTCTCTTCAAGATATCTTCAAAGGGAATTTAATAAGCTTTCAATAAATCATCTTCAAGAGAAAAGCTGATTCCTTAACTTATCGGACTTCACAAAGTGAGGGATGAGGCGAGAATCTTTCTCCACAGAGATCTGGAAGAGACCGGACCTAATGGGTAAGAAGTAGTTTAATTAAGAAATAATTTAATACTACTACTAACTAAGTAAGATTTTAATTGATAAATAGTTTTATTATTTTACTAAATAAGAAATAATTTATCTAACGTATAACTTAGAAATAGTTAGTGCTATTACTTAGATGGAGTTGAATACCTTCACAAACTAAGAAAGAGTTCAACTAATAGATTATTTTATAATTTCAATTATAAATAAATAGTTAATAGCATTAATAAATATGAAATAGTTCAATTACAAGACAAAAATAAAGTGAGAAAACTTTATATTTTTTTTTCCATCCATGAATCATTGATAATCAAAGCAGTATGAGACCAAACATGGAATATTTATATTTATAGGCTTAGGTGTTGCTGTCTCAGACGCACTTAGGTCCTTGCAACAAGCAGACAGATCTTGTCACAATCATTTCTAAAGTTTTCACTCGACATGTCTGTGTACTGTATTAGTAAACATGGACAGTCTTCAAACTACAAACATCATGGTTCCAATGATTTTGAAGAGTTTTCTTTTCCTCTTTAACCGCTTTTAAATTTCTTACGAACCTTATTCTCTGAGAAAAGAAAAAAAAAATCATAAGGAAATGTTATGCCCAAACAAAGTTATGTATTACATGATGAGGTATGTATTTATCCCTAAGTTGGTAGCATACTTGAATGAGATCATTCCAGTTTGTCTTAGCAGGCTGAAGAATCCTGTATACCCACACGATTTAATAACCAGGCTAGGAAAAAAAGCGGAATTTTCTAACATACAACAGTGACACATTAATTTGTTATGCTATTGAATGAACGGGTTTGCCGATTAAGCCGATGGCCTCCATCCATTTTATTCTCTTAAAATTCAGGTACTGCCTAGGGCTAGCTTTCAGCATGAAATATGAGTTTGACCTGATCCATTGAGAGGATGTTTCTAGAGATCCCCACCCTTCATGGCTCTAAGTTCTTGAAAGATATGTTGTTTTTAAAAAAATAAATCTACTTATCTTATTACATTCTCTTACATAACATTTTGTAATTTATTGGCGGATACAATAATAAAATTAAAAAAATACACATATATATAGGGTCCAAAAAATTAATATTATTTCCCAGATAAACTTCGAACACTTAACGTTCTGTTGATAATAAGTCTTAGACAAAAACATTTTTATTCTGCCCGTCGCTCACTAATTGAAGTCTCTAGAGCTAGTATTTGTATGGGTTCGTTAATCGTTGAACTCGGATGAGGTTAAAATTAATAACACATTCAAGATACAAAATGTAATAAAATAAATAAAATCCAAAGTGTAATTTTTTAATGCTTATATAAGATCTTTTACGAATAATGCTTATTAAGCATGATATTTACTAATATAACTATGATTCTTGAGTGCTTCACCCACTCTTCCTTCTCAGACGGAAAGAACGACATGCCTTTGTTATTTCCTTTGATGAACTGTACTGCTTCGGACTATAAGATATTTTTCGTCATTCATTGATGTCAGTCTTAGTGAAAAATAATAAATCGCTTAAATTGCGTAGCTCTTGCTTAAAACGTAATGCTTACAAGCAAAGATTTGTATCTGATAAAATAAAAAGCACGAAAAAAGAAATTGTACTAACTAAAAACAGCAATCCTCTTTGCTTCTGAGGAAAAACCATTAGGATAGGGAAAAAGTGAGAGGCGAAATAAATACATTTTGTGAAAAAGACAGTAACTATATTATTTTGTCCTGAAATCCTACTTAATATTCAAATATTCGAGAATGAGAGTAAGTATCTTTGAAACGTCAGTTGTTAACATTTTCCTACACTGTAAATAAAGGAATAAAGCACCATGAAGGGGAAATTCCAGGTAATTACATATAAGATTGACTAACACGAGTTAATTGTTTACTGAGGATTAACTTGCCATTGTTCGGAGTAATTCTCCACCTGCTTATTGTATTCTCTCATGTAAAACAACATTTTAACACTCACAGATTGCTACTGTTGAACTTGAAAGAAAGTGTCTTTACTCACTCCACCAATACAAACATATATTTGTGTGTTTGTGAATATGATATATTATATTTTTTCATTTAAATAATTAAGGATTAAAGGAATAAAGTGTTTCAATCTTTGTCTGTGTCTCTGTGTTGTAATTGACAAAAAATGGAAAAAATACCCTAAATAAATAAATAAATATATATATAAATAAATCTATCCACATATAAATGTGTGTGTTTATTTGTATAAGTCCTGATGCTAGCGCACTAAAGGACAAGTGAATTTCTGCGTGTTTGCTTGTGGATTAGTGTGATTGTGTGTGTGAGTGAGTGTTTCAAATGTAGCAATCCCACAGGATGCTGGAAGAGTAGGTTAGACAGAAATTCGAATATTAATTTTGATTTATGGGTCAACTAGGCAAAAACAGGATGTGGGTTCTATTGATTCAGTAGGGGTGGAGGGGACGTGCCTCGAAGTCGGAATCAAAGTCGTCGGAGCCCCACCGGCTGCGAACCAACATCCTGTCTTCCCCTTCGACGCTAATGCAGTATGAATGAGCCCCTAGGAATACCCACGCCCTTGAGCAAAAGGCCTGAAACCGATTACACGCCACAATATGCTTTTAGCGGATATCCTTCAAGGGAACCGATCGATTCATGTAACGTGAGAAGGCTTTTCAAAAAAATATCTTCTACTCTACTCCAATCATACTTGCAAGTTCAATTTATTCTTTTATACCTTTAGTAGTTTAGTCTGATCTTTCGAGTTTTTTCGTTAGCACAATTACAATATATTGGGATTTTCTCTTAGAACCTTAAATTAAATGTATACCTCAGCTGGCCTACAGCAGAAAAAAGTAGTTTTTAATCATTAAATAAAACAACTTGTCTTCTTTACAATATTAATATTTCTTGCTCAAACGTTTTCGACCCTAATTGGTCATCTTCAGGAGCTCTTTTTAATAGTCTTTTAAATCTCCAGATGGCAAAGGCAGCATTATATATATATATTCACTGGTCACCTTCTCTCCTCATGTGATTGA
>KZ808008.1:106624-126698 GCA_000696205.2 Oncopeltus fasciatus
AAAAAAAAAAAAAAAAAAAAAAAAAAAAAAAAAAAAAAAAAAAAAAAAAAAAAAAAAAAAAATATTATGCTTATATTTATGAAAATTCTATATAGTTTTTTTAGCAGATTCCCTTTATGGAAATTATGCTAAACTTAAGCTGAATTGGCAAACAGTGTATATTCTTTTACTTCAAATATTTTCGCTATTTAAGTGTGGGAAATTAAAACAGAGCATATAACTTAAAGATTTTAGCAAGATTTAGAAACCATCCTCTTATGGGAGATACCTACTCCTAAGGAAAATTTATTCGACTCGCCATCACTTGATGATATAACATAGACTGAGATCCATCATTAATGTCTAAAATAGCATAAAATGACACCAATGTACTCACCGACTTTGATTGGTTAGGAAAAGTTATCGTCTATATTAAAATTTGGTTATTACTAAAGAACATAAATATCAAATATAGAAATAATTAGTAGACATTTATAAAACTGGTTACGGGGTAACCACTTCATGTAAAAAATAATCTGTTACTTGAATAACCCTTTATAACATAATTGATTTTTAGTTTAGAGAAGCTTGTATTTTTGCATAAGAAAAAATCTTGGAGGAGATATGGAGGATAACAAAAAAAAAAAAATGTCAATTCTTTGTTCTGTTCTCTCTTCAGGCAAAGCATTTTCAAGGCAAAAGTCCTCGTCTTCAGAGCCCAAGCTCCATTATCAGTGAGTCACTGGGAAAAACTCCTTCAGTATTATTATTTGTTAAATTTGTATTTTACTCCTTATAATAAAGCGGTGAACAGTAAAATAAATAATTTCTGCTAATAGTTTGAATATAAATTAAACTGAGAATTTTAATAACAAGTTTTTATTTGGATTTGCCTTGATAGAACCCCGAAAAAAAACCATCTAATAATAATATCTACAGTCAAAACTCTCCAGGTAAACTATTATCTTTAGTTACTCTATATTATTTAGTAAACTTCAGTGAAGTGAAATCTAATCACTCTTTGAAATGATGCTAGTCAGCCATATGTAAATATTGAATAACCTTCAGCTTTTAAATGAAATTAAGAGGTTTTCAGTAATATTCTTGTAAAAAGGTTATTTAAAAAAATCCTTTAAAATTTAATATATTTTATGTTGACTTTTCGTAGGAGAATTAAGCCCAGGCACGAGCCAGATAATCGTAAACAGTGAAGCGTTCAAGGTTTGGCACGTGAGCGAATAAGGTTCATAGTGAAACAAGTTCTTCAAGTGTATCAGAAGTTTTGGGAATCAGGGATTTAGGTGTATATAGAGTCGTTACGATAATGCCAGGATCAGAATAATCCAGTAAATATGTCCTTGTCTCTAGACTTCAATATCGCTCCCGTCTCTTTGAGAAAAACCAGCAGCCTTAGTCTCAGTTTCCACTTCTTATAGAAGTATATGGAGGTTTAACTTTATGTCGCTCGATAATCAAAATTACAGGACATAAAAATTATTTTCTTTAGGTACTCTTAAATGCAATATAAAGAGGAAAGAAGGCTTTAAAATTCTTAAGTTACAACTCCTTCGAAGATAGAATTTCTAAAAAAATACTTCCTCCTGGTTTTCCAACATAGTCATAGTCAGAGTATGCCAATGTTTCGAAAAAAATTCATTTCCTTCCTAAGGACCAATCAGTTTATTTTAGAGATGCTTTGCAAAACTGAGCTAATAGAAATAAATAATCTTAAAATAAGAATTTCTCATAAAGCAGTTTTTTTTCAGAGAAATATATGTCATTGGCGTTAATGACCTATTGGTTGACACGCCATTAAATAAATAAAAAAAAATATATGTCAAGATATAGAACGAGTCAAATTCAAGTTCCAGTATGCAATACAGCACATAATAACTCTTTCAATGAACCTAAATGTCGTTTTTTTTTTCCCTATAGGATAATTATATTCAAGCCCCACTCGGTAAGCCGTATGATATAAGATGAGGCGTATATAGGTAAAAAACAGGAAAACATAAATAACTGAAGCTATAACACTTTAAATGTAAAATAATATTAGTAAAATAAAAAGTAAGGTAGATAATAACATTTCATTAATGGAATTTAGGACAATTATTTTCTAGAACCTTTTTATAGAAGTTTTCACAGGTTTTGTGTAATTAATTTATAGGAAGATTTTTATGAAATAANACACACACACACACACACACACACACACACACACACACACACACACACACACACACACACACACACACACACACACACACACACACACACACACACACACACACACACACACACACACACACACACACACACACACACACACACACACACACACACACAGAAAGAGAAGGAGAGAGAGATAAATAAGCGGTAAGAATGAGAATTATCTATAAAGTGTGAAGATTAACTAAAACATTTATTGCTATTGAACGAATTGCTACGAAGTAATCTCTGTGTAAAAAGTAGTCTTGTCACACGCTGATGTGTGATTAGGCTGAATTTATGCAATAACGAATTGAGGAAGTAGAGAGAATGAAGATGCATACAATAGTCAGTTATCAGGGAGAAGAAAAGGGTTTACCCTGAGGTACATAATAATAAGAGGTAGAGAAAGTAAGGAGGAGTCCACTTGAGCATTAAAACATATTTCCCGTTGAATTATTTGGAAAATAGAATACGCTGCAGATATGTTATATTCCTCCTAAAATCATAGGTAAAGGTGGGGTACATACCCATCTTTACTAAGTATATTTTACTAGTTTACTTATAAATTTGATTTATCAAATCATATACAATCCATTATATCTCATTTATTACTAAAGTAAACAATACCATATTAAAAAGAAGCCTCTATTATTTACTGGTATTTAATTTTTTTTTCTGAAATTCATATGTATCTGAGCGATGGCAGAGCGTCAATGTGGCGTTAGAGTGACAATGTATCCATAGTTTAGGGTGTTATTCAAAGTTATTCTCCAAGTCATTTATCCAGTTAGTGATATCCGGCAATATTTCAATTATGAACTTGAAGCCACCAGTCACTTAATTAATTTACGCCGGCAAACACCCCTCAACCCCGTCTAATTTGGAGGCCTCAGTCTGTATTTCACCAACCCTCAATACTCTCTATCAAACCACCAAACTGTTTCTCTGCCTTGCCGCATTGTTATCGCCTTGTCATCACCTTCTCGTTCCTTTCACCTAATTGTATCGGGCTTCATATTTTTGTAGCAGTTGAAATAGATTGAATAGATTATACTTAGATCATTTAATGTATGCTAATGTTATTAGACTACAAAACTAATATAACATCAAGAATAGGCTACACAAATATATTTTTCATTCAGAATGGACATTTAAATATGTGTGTTTTAAAAACGGAACAGGCAATGAGCAATGAGAGTCAGAAGACTCTTAGCAGTAGAGAGCAAGAGGTGCTCGTCATTTACAAATGTCTTAAGAATATAATTACCATACATCCCTAAATAATAAAAATATATGAATAGATCAATTTCAATACATATAAAAATTATTTAATTTAGAAATAATTAGAAGAATTCGACATATAAACTCATATGAATTACTAGTGTTTCACATACAGAAGTAGTTATTCAGTACATGTATTCGGAGGGCTTCAGTTGCCAGGGTAGACCAATTCAGCTGAAGCATCCTAACTGAAGAGAGGACGTTATACACAGCCTTCCCGCTGATATCGTGGGGCAGGAACTCTGTAAATAACGCCTCCTTACACACTCTAAACAAACATAACGAGTTAGAAGCAGACGCTTTATTTTCACGTTACCTACACATAAACATTTAGAGGCTTCCCTCTTGTCTCTAGCGCTAATTAACAAACTCATGGGAACACATGCCTGGCTCGAACCCAGGTTTCTCCCATATTTTAAAATGAATTATTAGTTATAATTTTCTCTATAAGGGTGTTATACAGTAACAGTCCTAGCGTTTCACAGAACTTTTGATTAATGCACCCTCATAAATAGATTAACCACTTCGCTCCTTGAAAAACTATATGTTGGCTAGTCCCAATTGCGAAAGGTGTATATAAATTTTCTGAGGTCTGGCGAAGTAAACACGAGCAATAAACCAAACAAAATGTGGCTACACATATTTTCGGTTTAAATTTCGTACTTCTTAAATATATAATATATATATATATATATATATAAACTTAAAATTTATTTATTTACAGTAAATTACTTTTCATCTTAGTGGCCTGAGTACCTAAGAGAGGATATAGTTTTCTACTCCTCTTTTGTAGGGTAATGGGATAAAGAGTTTTTAATGGAAGAAAAAGAAGAGGTCTTCTCTCGGATATTAGCCGCAGGAGTTCCCGCCTGATTAAAAGAGACTGCGACAACAAATTCACCAAGTTAGAATATGACACTTTGTAAGAACTTATGGAACAATGTTCGCAACCCCCCACTCTCGCGGCCTCATTAAATTTTCGTAAAGGAACAACATGAGAAAGGAATACAAAAGAGAATAAATTTAATTTTACCAACGAGAAGGGTAGGAAAACTTTTGCTGTCTAACAATGGAGGCGCCAGATCCAATAGCGTTGGGATTAGTGTCAAACCGCTCATTCTAATTTTAGTGAAAAAGAAAACAATATTATTTTTAATTGAAACAATGTTTTTGTTTGTTGCAATGAAGCAGTTGAGAAGCTACTCAAAGGAGCTGAGTTAGCTAACAGGATGCCTAAATATCGGATAGAGCCAAATGAAATATATTCGATTTGGCTAAGCCGTCAATCAGAAGTAGCTGAAACTATCTTTTTTTCTTAAACTTCGATAAAAATGGACGTAGATAGTAGCAAATCACTTGTGCTTACAGCTGGAGAAGGTAATTAGGGTAAATTTTGTTCTTTACTTGGACTGTGCGAGAAAGAAGAGCGGAGAAATCATTCATAAATCATAGTTTTAATCTAGTTTAAACTAAATGACTTTAGTTTAATTTAGTCATTAACTAAATGACTATTTAAAATAAATAGAGAAGACTATTTTTTAAATCCTCCTCTCACTCAGCCAAGTTTAGCTATTGGTGGAACTCATTACCTTAAACATCGAATTTGGTTTATATATTATATTATATATATAATATCAGATAATAAATGAAGCACATTTAGTAGACTCAGAAGAGTTATCACTCGGCGTTCCAAGCGAATGAGTGTGGGAAAAGCCGCCAAAATGTTCTTTGTATGTTCTAAAATATCTTCGTATTGTATTTCTAGTTAAATTTGTAGAAAATTCTCTAAATCAGTTTTCATTATTTTAAAAACTGCAAACATTATTTTTTCATCTTATTATCATTTTAATTAATTGCATTGTGTTGTATATAACATTTTGTGATTTGATTACATGTAAGTAGATGACAACAAAAAATATGTTTTACGTGAAGGGAGAAAATTTCCTCTGACAACACCTCTCCCAAATAAAACAGAATCTTTGTTGGCAGAAGGTCCGAAAGCCATCTGCGTTTGAGTGAGAGGGGCGGGTTGTAGGGATTACAGTTGGAGGACAGACCCTGTAAAAAGGAATTTGGGTGGTATGGCAATTGACTGTGGAAAAGGGAGAAGCAGTAAGAAACTCGGTCTTGGACTAAAGGAATATTGAAATGGTGGTGAAAGGAAGACAATAAATGTTACATACTTTTGCTTTCTTGATGACTGAAATAGAAAAATAAAGATATGTACGGATGAAATGAAGCCATTCCTCAAAAATATTTGGCATGCTATCAACATATATATCTTCTTTTATATATTCCTTTAGCTATATGATTAGTCAGTTAGCATGTGATCTTGATTCCGTACCCCACCAACAACTATAATTAATCTTCTGAACATAGTTTTTTTTTGTTTTTTTTTAACTTTATCTGTTTAATATATTTTTATTTTGTATTTTCATTTAAACAAATAAACTTTTCTTCATTCATGTTGAGAGCACTAAGGTACACTACCTTTTCATAATTAGGAAAAATTAAATACATTATTTTATTATAAAATTATACATTTAGAATNTGTATAGATTAGATTTTATCATCCTTTAATAAAGTATATTACAAAATTAAATCTTTTTTTAAGCTGATTTTTTTTCTCTATGTAACGAAGGAACGGCCTTCAGTTTGACTTAAAACTGCTTCTAATTTGATTCCAAATAAATTATTTGCTACCTTTTTAATATATAGGTTCTTTTCTGTGTGAGACAAGAAGATTAAAAATAAAACTTTGAAATTTATATTCCAGAAGTCAGGTTTGACCTGAAACGGATTTTGTATTTGATTAGTTTGGAGCTTCTCTCCAAACATTGCCTTATATTCCAGAAGTCAGGTTTGACCTGAAACGGATATTGTATTTGATTAGTTTGGAGCTTCTCTCCAAACATTGCCTTATATTCCAGAAGTCAGGTTTGACCTGAAACGGATTTTGTATTTGATTAGTTTGGAGCTTCTCTCCAAACATTGCCTTATATTAAAGCAGTCTGCAACGTAAGAGCTCACTTATATAAGCTTATTTCTTGGCAATTTTAGTACAAGAAATATCCAATATTAATTTTTGATTTTAAATAAATATTAAATACGCATAAGTATAAACTTGCATATACACAACAATTATAAAACGTTTATTTTAATGTTAATTATCAGGAGTGTTTGAGTTAAGGAAAAATTGCGACTGCTAAATCTCTGTTTAAAATGAAATTTACGATTTAAGTAGATTCTCATGACTGATTTTCAAATATATAGAAAATGTTAACAAACAGTGTTAGCCAAATTGTCGGCAAATAATTAATAAAAAGCATAATTTGAATAAATAGTAAAATTTTAACAAAATTTTGAATAAATCCAAAAAAACCTCTTTAATCGCATTTCAATTCTTACTATTGTGACTTCCCTATACAACTAAGAAAATATTTTTTGTATCTCCTACACTGTTGGGGAATGCATTGGGGTTTGGTCAAAGTCTTTTTATTATCTGCGGACGTTTCGGCCATCTTCAGAGCTATCATGAAGGCGAGAGTGGACGTGTTGCCACGTCAGAAACAAATCTGCATAACTGGTGCTGTGCTTATCTAAATCTGTTGTTTCTATAGTGATAACAAATAATTCAGCTAAAAACGAGAAAACACGACTTTAATGAAACTCTAGATCTAAGTAATCTCCCATTAGAGTTAATCCAATTTAACTTGCTAATGAGTGACTGATTGGTTTTTGTATTTCATTTATATATGTCAGTTTTTGCTTTAAAAATTTAAATTTATGTCTCTTGGAGTGTTAATATTTTAGTTAGAGGGAACTTTTTTCAAAACACCTAGTTATTTAATTGAAGAATGTAAAAAAAAAATGACATTTTGAATATGTTTCAACTAAATAAGACCAGATAGGAGCTAGTTTTGTTGTATTATTTTGTATATTATATTAAAGGAAATGTGTAAACTAACATTCGCTTAATTATTTCAAATGTAAAATTCCAATGCAGCAAATATATATATATATATTTTTTTTTTTTTTGCTTTAACCTTCATCCTTTTTCCCCATTTATATTTTAAAAAATAACTTGTATTTGAGGGCTTTGTCAAGCATTTTAGGAGACCATTTAATAATTGAAAGAGAGAAAAACTTGAAGTGGTTTTCTTTGTGACCTTTTACAAAAAGCGTAAAATACGCAACATTCCTATGCCATTGTGTACTCAGGGAACACTGTGCTGCCCAAACCAGATACACTCCCTCACATACGCAAACCTGGATTGAAGAGAAAAAAATCCGGCTCTGGTCGTTAAGTAAACAAAAGGGTGATGCCTTTGTACTGGGATGGGAGACAAGATAAACTGGATGGGAAAAAAGGTGGAATGTTATTTAGGTAAATGGGTGGTTTCTGATGGCATAAATTTATATTTAATACAAGCATCATTTAAAATGGTAGTTTGCCATATGAACGAATGTATCCGTATGTAAAGCGGGAAAAAGTTGGGCGGGAGGTGGAGAAACGGAATGAAATAAAAAGACGTGAGGCGAACTGTTTTTACGGGGGTGGGCAGGAGAATATGCTTCGCTCCATCCCCCGCGAGCTTATTTTTATGCGCCCTTCCCCATGAAGTGGTGGAAGGGTCAGAGTGTGTATCGAGAGGCCCCTCAACAAAACTCTCGCGTTTTTACATCCCTAGGCCCTCTGTCACGTTACATCTAACATTAAATTCGCTGGAGTAGAGAGATTGTAAATTACTCTGAGTGTGCCTGACCCAGTTACTCCCCTTTAAATTGTAAGAGTCACGCATGAACATGTACTTCTCCAGACAAGCGGTAGGTTTTGGAGACTTCCATCGACACAGCCCGATAGAAGGGGAAAGGGAAGTCGGCGGGAAAGATAAGATACAATGGAATTAAATAAATCATCTTAGCACCATTAAGGCATCATCTTATCACCCGTTAAATTGTCATTTATTTGCGGAGATTATGATATTAATTGGAGTTTGATATCCTCCATAATAAAAATCCTAAGTTGCGGAATCCCTTTAGTAAGAGGAAAATATCATTTGTGTTTAATTGATTATCGTTAATTCCGTAAATAATTATACGTTTGAGTCACTTTTAAAATTTTAGCATAATTCTACGATTATTTTAATACAGAAAAAAATACGATTTATTTACTCTAAAGTAACAACTCAAATGGCAACATTTGAATTCTGAGTAAGTAATTTATAATTTTTTTTTAGGCTTGACCATGTGAAAGAGTTACTATTCCCCAAACTTTCTCTCATCATGTGATGGATTCATCAGGGCTGAAGTAGAATGCATTCTAATCTCAACCCTGAAGAAGCCATCACAGGTTGAGCGAAATCTCGAAAGAAACACCTTTTCATTAGGTCAAGCACGTAGTAGTATTTTAAATATTTCAGTGGACTTTGAAAGCCTTCGGGAAAAGCGAAATTTAAGTATGAAAACAAGTAACGCATCTTAATCGTTTTTACATTTCACCTTTAATAATATTTCAACTCAGTATTATTTCGTTACTTATACGAGTCATTTGTCATGATAACTTTTAAAGTTAGGCTTCTATCAAATTAAAATTCTAATTTAAGAAGTTAATAATTGAATAATCAGTCTCAAGGTTGCCTTGAATTGAACAAATTGCACCCCAAAATTTAAAATTCAGAGTGTATAGTGGTAAATTATGGAAAAATTTTAATTTAAATTAAAGAAAGTTCTATACTATTTAGATTAGACATATGATATCTATTGTAGTATTTCGAAGAATAAGATGAATTCGTCAAGGTACGACACATTGGACTAGATCTGATTTTTTTTTTTTGCAATTAATAAATATTAATACATTTTGTAATGTGTTATAATAAATAATCATTCAGCATTGAGTATCAGCGGAAGACCGATTTTAAGGGGGAGAAGTACCTAACTCCAACGAATTATCTCCTGAGGAGTGATTTAAATGGTTGCCGTAAGAAATTATTTTCATAATAACTCAAGGTAGTTATTCAAGTTGTAACACTAAGATATGTTGAAACTAATATAAACTAAATTAGGTTGAGTGAATTAAAAAAAAAAAATCTTGCCCTTAACTGTTTACATACATCACAACAATGTCAAATTGCAGTTTGGTTAAAGATTTCGCTATATGGCCAAACTATGTTTTAACATGAAATTATACATTTTCAAGCTGAAAAAAATAATTAATAGACAGCAAACATTAAACCTATTATTTATTTGTAAGGTAAGTGAGCATGGTTCTATCCATTTTACCTTATTTTTTTCAGATATATTTCATGTCAAGTTTTTTTTTCATATTGCGCTGAATCTAATTTTTGAGAAAGTATTCGTGATAGGAAAGGGGAAAACAATTTTCTGATATAGCGGAGAGGATGGCCTGAATTTAACCAATTGGAAATGGGACCTCTATCTACCTCTGTGTGTGTGTTCATTCGTCAGAAAGGCAAGATCAATGAGACTAATATTTTATATATACACACATCAGGTCAATATCATATATTTATATATTCCAAAGGAAACTGAATGTAAGAGAGTTTGAATTTACTACTGTTGAATATAGTAAAGTGTAGAAGTGTGTAGTGGAGAAGTGAGCTGAAGGTGGTGGAATTCACCGAGGAGAAATAGCTTGGGGATGTTCCCAGTTCATCTCACCTCACTTAATTAATTCTCCTGAGTTCGGAAGAAGTGGAAGGTTTTATTACGCCTACAGCTCTAGGCAAGACTTGTCCTCAGGTAAATCGCCGCTTGCATAAAACAGTAAAATAGAATCTCCTTAGCAAGTCCTTCCTAACAACTGCAAGAAACAGCGTAATAAGTAATGTGTTTATTTCATCACTCATTAGTATTTTAGTTTGTCTGACAAGTTTGCAGTTCTACAATAAACAAAAAATTAAATGCCTATAACATTATATTTGGTCACACAAGTCAGCAAGAGCGAATTATGATCCCGACCTCTTACATTGATCTTTAATTCAATCTTAAAAGAATAAAATACAATTCAATGGAATAAAGAGAATGAACAATGTACATTAATAAATCTATAAATCATATAAAAATATATGAATATGATAATATTCTAATTTAAATATCTATACTTTAATCATTTAAGGTTTGTTAATAGATATTATGTTGTAAATATTTTGTTTGGTTGTGGTTTTTTATCCCACGTAAATTTTAAACAATTAATTTTTTTTATTCTGTTCCCTCTCATTAATTGTTTAGATATTAAGTTGTATTTACTTCATTCATCATTATGATTTGTATACTCATATTGTGACTCATATTCGTCAATTCTCCATGCTGCACTTGATCAAGAAGCAATGTCGGACTGACGTCTCGCTCCGCACAGGTCCGATGCTGTTTCCTGCTGTAAGATTATGCTCAAGTCGCTGGTAGCTGCTGAAGTGAGAAGGTTGTGCTGCCAGGCGCAGTGTGGCCCCTCCACTTACTTCTTGTCTGCTCCCTACATTCACATATAGACTCGAGTAGTATGCTCTCCATGCTGGACTTGATCAAGAAGCAATGTCGGACTGACGTCTCGCTCCACACAGGTCCAATGCTGTTTCCTGCTGTAAGATTATGCTCAAGTCGCTGGTAGCTGCTGAAGTAGGAGGTTGTACTGCCAGGCGCAGTGTGTCCCCTCCACTTACTTCTTGCCTGCTCTCTACATTCACATATAGACACATTTATTGCCTACGACAAATTCATCTTCATCTAAAACCAAAAGTAGTTTAAAGTATTTTTTTTTTCCAAGATCTATTTTGTACATAGATTTATAACTAATCATACACCTAGAACAAATAACATGCCCTATAAGAATACATATCCGACCTCGGAAAAATAATAACTTTACGAGGGAAATCTGCTAAGTTTCAGCACCTTCTGCGTGATCGGGTTTGGTATTTAAATGCAAGTCAGTTATTCGTTTGTATTGTTTCTTAATAAATATATAAATAGCTCAAAACACATAAGAACTGCTAACATAGAAGATTTCTAAATTTCATGACTCGTAATAGGCTATAAATGAAGTCGAGACTAATTTGATCTTATGAAAGGAAAATTGTTGGAGAAAACAATGCCCGCTGAAGCTCACTGCAGGTGGAGAGAGACAGGCACACATTACTCGAATTGTTATTCTTAATTATCGTCCCTAATATGCGCTAAACAAAAACATTCTAAATAATGTGACATGTATTTATATCGCGTTCTATAATTGTTGTCGTAACTTAATTCCTCGTCTACACACACTTGTGGCTCTAAATGAATATTTAGATTAATTTTATAAAAAATTTTAAATAGCTTAATATGTTTTTGTATTTTAAAAAAATAATTAGGTTGGGGATACTTATTTTTTGCTGCTTCTTATTTTTCTTAAAGACATTTTCAAATATGCTTTACGTTTATTTGACAACTTTCATTTTTAAACCTTCTTGCTCTATTGCAGTACTTTATATTACATAACATAATCAATTATTATTTTATTTTAAAATTGATCTTGATTGAAAGTAGCAGAGTATAGTATATACTATTATGAATAATCGTATAAACATATTATTCATAAAAGTCATTTATGTGATATATGTGCATTGTATGTATAGTAACAAATAGTAAAAAAAATATTATAGTAAATGAAAGTTAACGAATTTTTTTTTGTACTTGAAGTGATATTGAATGATCAAGCCTATTTCCCACCATCTTGATTACCCTATTTCATGATAAATAAATATAAATCATTTTCTAAGCAATTAAATCTAATGGCCTTTGATTTTTAAACGCCTCTCCATATAGATTTTTTTTTTGTTATTTTTCCTCCTCTTATATAATAGTATAAAATCTAAAGGCGGGCCTAATCTGGTCTTTAGCACTTGCCCTCTAGAGACTTGGCATGCCTCGCGTGACCGTGCCCAAGAAGAACTGATACGACGCAGGCCTTTTACAGTGCTATCAGAGTACCCCATCGACTTCATGTGAGAAATATGACGAGGCAAGACATTACCAATATCGGAGCTTAATAGTCTTCCTATCACGCATTCCGATAACATTATATTTAAATACATTTAAAAGTATAAGAGATATAAGTAATGTGTATATATTAGTTGTAAGATAATTGGACACAGAGAGTGTAAATACAATGACAATGATATATTTATACAAAAATTATTTTTGAACTAAAATACTAGGTTAGCAAAATTTTCTAAAACGTTATATTTTTTAGTATTGTCTTCTATAATATTTAACCATTATGTGTTGAAATTTAAAGAAAAATCAACTGACATAAGCATTCAATTAAACAAAAATGGTAGAGATCTACAAAATAAATTAATATACAAAATTTAAGAGCTTTCAGAAAATTACCAGGATTATCTAACGGATTCACATTTATTTATCTGTGAAAATGTATTTAAATATGAATTTTTGAAATTAATTAATTGACATAATTAAATTTAAAATATTATTTGTATATAGAGTTGTATTATTTGATAAATAATAATACTATAATAATATGATAATAAACTTGTGATTTTATTTTTTAGTTTGACTTGTCCAAAACCAATTATTGTTGTTTTATGATTTACTTACATTTATATTGCGTTTAGGTGAGTAGTTATTACGTCAAAATTCAAGTTATGAATTACATTTCGTACCCTTTAACGCATAAAATTTCGAGTTAAACTAAATTTAGTTCTAATGAAAGGTTTTATTTTTATAAAGGGGGGGAGGGGTCCAGGTGAAATTCAAAGAAAAAATGGAGCAAGAATCATTTGTATTACAGGTAAATAAAAAAACAATGCTACTTATTTATAAATGATTGTGTTATCCTTAATATCACATTCTGATAAGCTTACTTAATTTTATATAAAAGAAAATATTAAGGATACTTATATGAAATAATTGTCTCATAAAGATAGATTTTATTAAATTTTTACCCACATTTTATAATTTTGTTGTTCTAAGTTAATATTTCATTTGAAGAGGGGTGTAGGTACATTGTGGTCTCCCTGGAACTCCAACACTAAATCTCCATTTTCATCCTTTCTTCCAGTGTGCAGTTCCGGTCCGCCCATACGCATTTTTCTTCCAAACGCCAAATTATCCGGCAATGCCTGCAAGATATACTGAGAAAGACATAATGGCAAACATTCATTCATACAAATGTCTTTTAATACCACGTATGCTCACTGCTGTTGATTACAGACACTAACTTTACATTCAAATATTTTTCTCATTGTATTTCCATGACTAATTTATAATAAAATATTGTTATTCACACATAATAATAAATCAAAATATAATTTTATAAATAAAATATATTCTACTTATACACTACTGAGTAGTGGAAGCATACCGGCCTGGAAAGCAGGAGATCCAGGTTCGAGTCCTGGCTGGGACAGATAGACTTTTTATTCTATTCCCTCTCATTAATCATTTATTCATTTCTTCCAACCCCCCAAAACCCAATGTTGGTTGACACTGCCCAATTCACGAACTCAAAGATATAAATAAAAATAAAATATGAATATATAGGAATTGAATATGTAGAAATTTTTGAAACCTTAAATTCAATTGTTCTATATGAATACGATGTGTCACACATGGAAGAGAAAAAAATTTCCCACTGCACGATTAAAATTCTAATTTAGCTTTTATTGATGTATTTCACTCAATTCAGCATTACCTTTGTATTCTGGAGGATACATGTTGTTACACTTGTATTTATTCATATTAACGGGAAGCTTTTTGTGTATTCTGCCTGAATGGATGTCGTCCCATTATCGAGGAAGAATAAATTAAATCATTAATGCATCAACAAATTGTAAGTAATAGTCAGAATTGAAGGCGGTCATAGTTTTAAACATGCAAATCAAATTGGGCCAACTCCGAAAATGGGAACGTCCTGTTTGAATTGACACCATGAATATTTATGGTGTTTGGAAGTCAGTCACATGGTTTTATGACAATCCCCTCAAACAATTGTTAGACCTGAAGTCATTGTCTATCACGCTCAAGTAACGTGGGATTAAATACCACAACTGAAACCAGTATTTTAAAAAATGAATTTTTTTTACTTCCAGAAAATTTTGTGAAATATTTTCCACTTCTATAGAACATGACTCCAAACCTTCAATGCTATCTATGAGTATGAAGTGTAAGTCTAAAATTAGAAGTTGCAAGATAACGAGAGGCCCATTAATACGGAAATAAAGGTCTAAAACTTCTATCACTTTACAGTAAGGAGAAAAATATAATGCTATTTATTTAGAATAAATCATTTCTATATTTTATCTCAAGAGGCGGGTGAGCAGCTGAGGTTTGCTATCTATGATCTCGTTGTATCTGCCAATAGTGTTGCACTAACAAGAACTTGAGAAGTTATTCTGAATTTCACATCCTATTGGGTTCTGACTACAACATGCTTCTAAATAACAGGTATGCTTAGTCGACATTTTAGATGATAGTATATCTATCACCAAAGTTGTTTATCTTTCAAAACAGTATGATTGTTGTGATGATGAAATATGAATTATATTACATAAAAATATATTTGATATGATTTAAAAATTAATAGAGTGGTTTTGGTAATTTACTTTAAGGAATAGTGAAATATACTTTTATTAATTGTTAAGCAATGATAATTGTGTATCATTAATAATTATTACACATTTCTCTACTCTGCCTCATAGTTTTCTTATTACCCATGTGTCATAGTACTTTCAAAAATTATAAAGGGTACATTGTACATGAAAAACTCTGCTACTTTCATTAGCACCTTGTATCTTTTCTTTAGTAATAAAAGTTATGGGGTGATATTTGAGGGTTCAGAGGTTCTATGTATTCAAATATTCACTAATTGTTATATAAATATTAATTTAGTTGCGGTTTATTATCCCACATAAATTTTAAACAATTAATGAGAGATAATAGAATAAAATAATCAAACTGTCCCAGCCAGGACTCGAACCTGGATCTCCTGCTTTCCGGGCCAGTATGATTCCATTACACATGGAATTGATGATGATGTATGGTTCCATTACAGTGTAATGGAATCATACCGACCCGGAAAGTAGGAGATCCAGGTTCGAGTCCTGGCTAGGACAGATATATTTTTTTATTCTATTCCCTCCCATAAATCGTTTTAAATTTACCACAAATAAATTAAAATTTATAAATGAAAATTAAAAAACTATATATGGCAGTAGTCCGTTGAGGCAAGTCAGTAGTATTCTTCGGCACTAATCAGCTACTCCACGATTTTCTCTCACATAAAGTTTTGTAAGTGTAACTTTTATATTTCAATCAAACTAATCGAAATATAATATAAGAATTCTCATTCTCCATTCAGCCCTGAAGAAGCCATCACACGATGTGCGAAAGCTTGGCACCTAAAAACTCCAAGACACGGTTGAACCCGGAAGAAGTATTGGTAAATATGTCTGAGGATGTTTCTTTATTTCTGCTTTTCTGTTATATTTTAATACAGTTTAATGTTAAAAATATATAAGGAAAATAAATTTTTAAATAATATGAAAATTTTTTTTGTTTTTTTTTTTTAAACATTACTAAATAAAAAATAACGAAAGTGGTAGCCCCTATAATATTCACATACGCTTAAGAGTGTGTATATGTTTGTTTCACCTTGTAAACTCTATGGTTATCACAAAATTTTAATTTTCATAGTGAAATTGTGAATGTGGCATTTAAATACAAAAAAAAAGAAGAAAAAAAAAGGCTGAGTTCCCTAATGAGAAAAACCAGAATAAAGTGGGGTTTCACTTCGACGTCAAGTGCGATTAAAATAGTTTTGACGCAGGGGGTAAAATTTAGTTAACGGCATTAAAGCAGAGCATGCATTCTTTAATGATAAAGTAAACTTTCAGAAGTTTCATGTGAAAATTGAACAATAAGAAGTAGTTTTACTATTAAGGTTCTAGATACTTTCATTTTTCTTCTCTACAGCAATTTACATATTTTTTTATTTTATTATATTCTTTTTACTACTGACATCAGACAAATGAGAGTAGGGGCTTACCAACAATCACAAATTCGATTATACTTCTCATTTCCTTTATACTGGCCAAAAACTTTTTCAACATGGACTTCAATAGGAAATTCTGCTAAGTATGTGTGGTTTAAGTATAGTGGAGTGGTCCATGGCTATTGTTAGTGACTTTAAATGTTCAATGCTGAAATGGAATCCCTTTAAGCGCTAGATACACAATTTGTAAGTGGACGCTTCCTATTTAGCACATTTCCTCAGCGAGATCGGTAAGTTGTAAGAGGTGCTTACTGGAAGAGCTGAAGTTAGCGCGGTGCTCTAATTAGTCGGCAGAAGGGGACAGGCTCCAGGGCTTTGTCAAGACGCGGGTTGTGAGCGCCTGTCTTCATTACCGGCTCCTCAATGCTGCTCAAGGCTGGCTCTTGACTTGGTCCTCTCTCGGCAGACAATAGGCGGAAGAGACACCCTAGACTGGCTTCCAGGCGATCAGAGGGACAATTCTCGCCTGAGAGGACTCACTTTCATTCCGAGTGCAAAGTTGGGCCCGAGCTTCAACAACATTTAAGACGCCTTAAATAATGGACCAAATGGAATTTCTTATCGCCCACTTTCACCACCGGAATCCCTCAGTTCACGACTGAGAAAACCAGCATACATTCTAAGGAAAAAAGTAGAGCTAACTTAAAATCATGAATATGCTCTATCCATGAATATCCGTGATTGCTCGAAATAGATTGATAGAAAATGAGATACAGATTACTTTTCCCCTAGAAACTCATCGTACTTGTAAAAGCGTAAATGAATTTATAGTGATAAAGTAACGTATTATAAAAAGGAACCAATATCTGTATTTTAAATAAATCGCATTATAAAAATAACAACATTTTAAATTACGTTATTTCTAATTGAAGACATGTATTAAAAATATTCAATCAAAAAAGTTTTTATTAAGATTTGTTCAATCATATTCGTTTTTCGTAAAATTTGAAATTTCTCGATTTATGAAAAAACATAAAGGATTAGGTGACTGTTTTTCTTATTATTATTTTTTTTTATTTTTTTTTTTATATAACCTTTATTTACATGTTACATTTTGTTTAAAAAAAAACATTATGTAATTTGATTACAATGAAAAATGAAACTGAAAAATGACATTAATTAAAGTCACATGAGGAGAGAAGGTGATCAGTGAAACCACTCTCAAATTATTTACAGACTATGTACTCAGGAGGTCGCGGTGCATTCTTCGTTGGAGCCGACGAGAAGGATTTTAGGGGTTGAGATGGAAGACAAGGTCTGTGCTAGTGGATTAGGATGGAATGGTAATTTACTGTGGAAAAGGTTGAAGCGGGAAGAACCACAGATTTCTACTCCATAAGTCCAGATTGGTCGTAATAAGGTTTTGTAAAGCGTCAGTTTGTTTTCAATCGTAAGATTGGAGTTCTTATTCATGAGTTTGTATAGACAGCATAGAAGTCCATATCGTCTATTGGGTTCTGGTCTTTTAATTTTAGTTTGGTCGCCCCATGTAAGTCGTGAGTCAAGAGTGGTAAAGGTATATTGTTTAATTTCATAATTTCAGGGAAGTCTTTTTTCCGTCCTTGGGAATTAACTTTAACGCATTTTGCTTCATTGATTTTTATTCTCCATTTGCCACACCATTGTTTGATTTTTTTCTAGGTGATCTTGTAGGTTTTTAGAAGCAGTTTTAGGATCGGGATGGGAGGATAGGATAGCTTTGTCGTCCGCAAATAGAGCTAAGAGGGTACTTGGATGGGTAGGGATGTCAGCAGTGTACGGGATAAATAGGATAGGTCCAAGCACACTACCTTGAGGAACTCCCGCTCCCACTTGGTAGAAATCGGAGTAATCTAATCCTTGCCGAANAAAATTAATATTTTTAAAATTTAAATTTAAAAGTAAATAACGGGAGTCATTTAAACAGCTTCATAATGTCAGCTCTTTCGAGCATAAGACGATATATTCGTCTGCCTCGGAGGTAAGACTCTCGACACTAGTGCGGGGATTCAATTGCTTATCAGGCTTGTCCTGGTAGCGTAAATGGTAACGCACCGGCCAGAATTTAAGGAAACTGAACCACTAGCATATTCTTGACAGTCTCCAACTTATGGAGGAAAATATATATCTATAAATCCCATGACAATGATCAGCCATTTCTTTCTCGATAGAATTCTGTCTTGCGTGTAATATGATACCTCAAGGTGAGTTTGAGTTTCTCACATAAGGCCCCAGTACTCCATCCCGTAGAAGCTGCTTACGCTGTTCACGTTTCTCAAAATGTACAACAATGAGAGTAAAAGATGATTTTATAATAAAAACCGGAAAGGGCATTGAGCCTAAAATGTAAGACTAGAAATTCTTGCTCACTTATGATCCGGAAGATAGAGTGAGAGAATTGCTCCTCCATCAGAGTTATCAGTTATGTTCATGAATACCTGTCGTACTAAGAGTTTTTTGTCAAATTCAAAAAAATAAAATACAAAATCAAATATGTTATGTAACGTAAATTAAATAAAAAAATTATTTTACTCTTAACGTGGTTTCTTAACTTTTATTACTTATTCAAACAATAAAGAAGCTATAACATTTTAAAATATTGGCTTCCCTCTATGCCCTACCTCCCTCTATAAAATTTCAATAAAATTATATTTGTTCGTCATCTTTAAATAGAAAGCCTAAATACCGAATTAGTTCCTATATTTTGAAAATATGAGGGCTCGCCCAACATTCAATACTATAGAACAAAAGTGTTTACACTAGCTTTGAAAGTACATTTTACATCTTTCATATTACATAATTGTTTTTATAGCTTGTTAATTTTTAATTAAGATTGTTAATTTTTAATTTTGCTTTCTTCTAAACCTTCACATTAATGACGTAATTAATCATGAATAAATCTTATGAGAGATTTTTAAGAAGAATTATTAATAGGAAATTTAGTTTCTTCATTTCAAAAGTAAAAGAATCTAAAAATATAGCCCCTTCAAAATTATACGTATACACCTGTATATTGCTGCATCATACAGGTGTACGCTCACAGAGCGTGTGCAGCAATATACAGGTGTATACGTATAATTTTGAAGGGGCTATATTTTTAGCTTCTATTTAGTAGAATTGGCGAAGAACACAGCTGCAATTTTTAAAAAGCAATAATTGGTAAAATACAAAATTGAATAGCTTAATTTCCTTCCACAAAACTGGTATAATATAGGTTGGAAAATTACGATCAATTGAATCGTGGTTTGCACACAGAAACATTCAAACACACTAAACAATTAATGAGAGGGAACAGAATATAAAAAACTATCTGTCCTCGCCAGGAATCGAACCTGGATCTCCTGCTATCCGGGCCGGTATGCTAAAACCATTACACCACAAGGACTAGCTTGTGTATGTAATGGTTTTAAGCATACCGGCCCGGATAGCAGGAGATCCAGGTTCGATTCCTGGCGAGGACAGATAGTTTTTTATTTTCTGTTCCCTCTCATTAATTATTTATAATTTACGTGGGATAAATAAAACCACAAATAAAAATATTTAAAAATTAAAATTTAATAT